>CAUYPK010069389.1:0-61248 GCA_963574355.1 Loris lydekkerianus | reverse complement strand
GGATGGAGCTGGAACATATTCTCCTTAGCAAAGTATCCCAGGAATGGAAGAAAAAGTATCCAATATACTCAGCCCTACTATGAAGCTAAACTATAGCTTTCACATGAAGGCTATAACCCAACTATAGCACAAGACTATGGGGAAAGGGCCAAGGAAGGGGAAGGGAGGGAGGAGGTTTGGGTGGAGGGAGGGTAATGGGTTGGGCCACATCTATGGTGCATATTTTTATCTATAATAAAAAAAAAAAATGAAAGAAAAAAAAAAAAAAACAAGAAAGTGATCTTTACCCTGAAAAGTTGGGAGTTCAGTCTAGTAAGCACACCAGACAAGCTTGAAAAGAGGAGAGAGGGTTCGGCGCCTGTAGCACAGTGGTTACAGCGCCAGCCACATACACTGAGGGTGGTGGATTCGAACCCAGCCCAGGCCAGCTGGAACAACAATGGCAACTGCAACAAAAAATAGCTGGGCGTTGTGGCAGGTGCCTGTAGCTCCTGGGGAGACTGAGGCAAGAGAACTGCTAGGCCCAAGAGTTGGAGGTTGCTGTGAGCTGTGATGCAATGGCACTCCCCCAAGGGCAACATAGTGAGAGAAAGAAAGGAAAGAAAGAAAGAGAGAAAGAGAAGGAAGGAAGGAAGGAAGGAAAGAAGGAAGGAAGGAAGGAAAAAAGGGGAGAGAGGCCATGTGCCATGGTTAAGAACATCTACTGTGGATCCAGGCTTCCCAGGTGTGCATCCTAGCACTTCTTACTACCTGCAAGACCAAAGAAAATACATCCAATTGTCTGCTTCAGTCTCCTCATCTATAAATTTCGTCAAAATATGAGACCCTATCTTCATAGAGAATTGCAATGAAGGTCAGAAAACCGGTCACTTGTTAATCACTTAGGTTAGTGCCTGGTACACAGCAGAAACTGTAGATGTTTGGTGCATGAAATAAAACATCGCAATGGATTGTCCTAAGTGCTGTAATAAAAAATCTTCAAGGAAGGTCAGGGGAGGGCACAGAGAAGTAACAGACTGAATCTGCAGCTGTCAAGAAGAGGATCAGGGAACCTTCCAGGAGTCAAATAAATCTGGACCAATGGTGAAGTTACTCAACGCTGCATGCAGACTTAGCCAGAGAGAAAATGGGAAAGTTTTCCCAGGGAGAGTGGAGGACAAATCATTGCTGCTGTATTTACAGGGAAGAAATACACAAGGTCTGTCTGTTTCACTTTTAGGGTCAAAGACAACAAGTTGATCAGATCTAAAAACTGAAATCCTGGCACTCTGGGAAGCCTAGGAGTTCAAACCAGCCTGAGCAAGAATGAGACCCTGTCTCTACCCAAAATAGAAAATTGAGCTGGGCCTTGTGGTAGGCACCTGTAGTCCCAGGTACTTAGGAGGTTGAGACAAGAAGGACTGCTTGAGCCCAGGAGTTGGAAGTTGCTATGAGCTATGATGCCAGGGCACTCTACCCAGGGTTCAAAAAAAAAAAAAAAAAGGAATCTAAATATGTTGGCTCACCCTATTATGGGTTTGAATAACTACATCCTTCCTTTTCTTTTACTGTATTAAAATTTTTCCTTAATCATCCTTCTGTCTTGTATGTCCCAAGGATATATAGTTGACATAGTCATCATTCATTGAATAAGCCGGTCTGAGATACTCATCAATGGCATGCAAAGTTTTTGAAAAGTCCAGACACGTGCATTACTTCCTAAGTCAAATATTCAAGCCTAGGTCATCCTGTTCCCTCCCGGAGGTTTTCATCATGTCCGGGTCTGTGGGATCATGTCTTAATCACACAATGCTTTCCTACCCGCCCCCAACCTAGTCACTAACTCATTGCTAACACTTCCTCCAGTTTCATCAACACTGATTTGCATTGTGAAGTAAAGATCTCCAGGGCATATGATTTTGAATACAGATAAAAGATAATCTTCTCTTGGTAAAGGAATGTGTTTATGGAGATTAAATTTTAAGGTATAAGGAAGGGTGACAAGCAACACACGAGAGGAGGGAGGGAAATTTTCCAGTGAAGAAAATGAAAATTGAATAACTGTAGTTAAAAAAATGAGGAAGAAGTGAACTAACTCACAGAGACGTCAATAAGGGCTGCATTTATAGATTCTACTTTTAGATATTTTTTAATATGCTACAAAAAGGCAAAAGAAACTGTCATGGGTGTTCGTCTGTCTAAAAGGACTACTAGAAACGGTAAAACCAGAAGAATAAAACCTTTTTTTTCCCCCCCCAATGGACAGGCAAGTGCAGGAAAAAAAGGGAATTCCAGAACTCTGGATGGGGAGAGAAGTAGCATACCCAGGAGAAAATAAGTCTCATGGATAACAAACATAAAAGTACTTCGACTTCCATGACGGCATTATCACTTAACATGGCAGAATTTAACAAGGAAAATCATGCTGTGACTGTGGTGGTGGGTACCCTGGTGCCTGGCTCACATCCACACTTCAGAAGAACTCATTTCTCGAATTGCACGAAGGGTTGCTGATGCCAAGTCATAACTTAATCCTTCCCCAGAAATTTCCCTCATCTGAAAAGAGTCCTTTTGTCCAAAGTCACACCTTTTCCTGGGGGACAGCTCCTATGACTAGACAAAGTGGCATATGAATGCCTAAAGGCTGACCCCGTCCTAGTTCAGCTGGGTTCTGAGGGGCCGCTGACCCCCTCCTAGTTCAGCTGGGTTTTGAGGGGCTGCGCCAGTTCCAGAGCTGTGGGATCTGCTGAGAACGCAGCCGCAGATGAACTGAGCCCAGCTTCTCCCTCGGCACCCCTCACTCTTCTGCAGGCAATCCCCAGAGCATTCCCCAATAAACTTCTGCACTCAGATCTCTACCTCGTCTGTCTGCTGAAAACCTGACCTAAGGCAACGTGACCCATCCTATCATTTCCTACCTTCACAGTCCCCAGAAGGTTCAGAGATTTGTTCAAGGCAGTGCAGCTGGTAAGTCTGCTTAGATTCAGGAGTACAGCTGTGACTCCTGATTTTATCAAGCACTCTGTCCGTCTAGATTGGCCCCGACAGAAAAGACCTAGAAAACACATCCTAAAGGTTTTTATTTTGTGCTGAATCACATATTTTCCTTCTGCAAATATAGTTCTAAATCAAGCCTGAAATACTTTTGTGTTCTTAATATTATTTATACTACCTACCTGAGAGGTCTTTTTTTTTTTTTTTTTTTCCTTTTTCATATGTTACTGCAGAAAGGGTCACAAAAGATGAGTTAATCTAAGTAAGACTAGGTTCTAAGTAATTCCCAGGAGGGACTCCTTGCCAAGTGCCACAATAGCTGGGGTAATCCAGGACCTGGAGCCATCAATTTACACTTGACCTTTGACTGCATTGATCTGTCCACGACTCATTTACCAATCAACTTCTTTTGAGTGCTCTATTCTCATCATGTTTCTAAAAAATGATTTCAATTTCTTTTTCACTTTTCTATAAAAATTAAACATACACCTAGACCTGCAGAAATATTACCTAGATGTGATCCATATAATCTAATTGTCCTTTAAGGTTTGAGTTTTATCACAACATCATTTGGAGATCACAGTTAACACATGCAATGAAAATCGGTAGATTTCAAGTGTCAGAGGTCATATCAGAAGGATTCTCTCTCTCTTTTTTTTTTTTTTTTTTTTTTGAGACAGAGCCTCAAGCTGTCGCCCTAGGTAGAGTGCTGTGGCGTCACAGTTTACAGCAACCTTCAGCTCCTGGGCTTAAGCGATTCTCTTGCCTCCGCCTCCCAAGTAGCTGAGATCACAGGTGCCCACCACAAGCCTGGCTATTTTTTGGTTGTAGTTGTCATTGTTGTTGCAGGGCCAGGCTCGATCTGAACCTGCCAGCTCTGGTGTATGTGGCTGGCACCTTAGCTGCTTGAGCCACAGGTGCTGAGCCAAGTGATTCTCTTCTACCTCACAGTAACATGGGGATCTTATGCCAGTGGACAACACCCCTCAGGATTCAGTCATAGCCCAGTATTAAACAGGGATTCATGACTTCAAGATGATCACCTTTGTCCCTCATCTGCCTGGCCCTTCCCTGCAGTCAGTTCTCTGTGCAAATCCAGACTGGACTCTCCTCCATAACCCATGCTAAGAACCCTAAGACTGTCCTCCAAGAAATTACATTTTTGCACATTCAGCTTTCGTGATGGTCTCACTTTTGCTATACATACTCCCCAAAGATGGTGGCTTTCTACAAAATGAATTAAAAATGTATGTAACCTGGTATCATCTTAAATGGCCAGGTTTGCTGTCACATAGATGATCTGAAAATATAAAAAGTGAAGTAGTTTGGGCCTTGTTAGGCAACATTTTCTTTTTGTAGAAAAAAAAAAAAAAGAGAGAGAGAAAATATTTGAAATTTGGGTGTAGAAGCAAGTATTTCATTTCTTGCATTACATCTTATTATTGTTTAATGTTGAACAATTTATAACAAACTTGAGCTACACTATTCAAGTGATTCATGAGGACAGCCTCCTGATTCTGAGTGACATTCTGATCAAAATAATTGCATTTGAAAAGTTTCGCAGGGAGTGACACATTAACCACAGCAGCTGCCAAAAGCCCTTTAAAAATACGGAGTCACCACCCTCACAGCATTTCCGTGAGGTAAATGGGCGGCCAGTATCTTCAGGTCCACTGTATCCAAGTGGACAACAATGTTCTTGAAAGATACTGCTTTAAATCAAAATTTTTTATCTATGCTAATACTCTCCTTCCACTGAATTCTTCAAGTCATTCTGTGCTAAGGTAGTTTCAACCTTTCCAAATTAAATATTTAAAAAGAGATACTTGCTTTCCAAAAATCCCAGGTACGTATTGCTTTCAGCATGAGCTTGGTTTTCTAGTTATGATAGAATTGGAGGCTTCCTCCCTCCACCCCCAATTCCCAGGCAACATGGACAGAGACTCACTGCCCTCTGCTTCCCATCAACATTAGGGATCTTACCACCTCATAAGGCTGCCTGTATTCTCTCTATGACATTTCCACTGCCAGAAAGGGCTTCAATATGATGATCTGAATCTGTCTTTCAGATTTCACTTGTTTGCCTTTGAGACTATCAATGAACAAGGAAGCTCTTCACATATTTTAAAGCATTTGCCCCTTTTCTACTTTATTCAAGTTAAACTCCTTAAGAGAATTCAGCTTGAACTTACATGGGATTGTCTTAAGACCCTCAGTAACCTAGATGTCCTTTCTGATTGGTATGCCAAGTGTCAAGATCTTGACAATAGGTTATCCTGGCCGGCCACGGTTACACCTATAATCCTAGCACTTTGGGAGGCTCAGGTGGAGGATTGCTTGAGGCTAGGATTTGAGACCAGCCTGGGAAACATAGTGAGACTCCATTTCTACTGGAGTCTCCATTTCTAAAACTAAAAATAAATAAATAAATTAGCTGGGCGTGGTGGCATGCATCTGTAGTCTTAGCTACTACTTAAAGGTTGAACAGAGGATTGCTTGAGCCTAAGAGTTTGAGGTTGCCTTGAGCTATACTTGTGCCATTACATTCCAGTATAGGACTCAGAGACCCCGTCTTAAGAATAAAATACAATGTGTTATTCAATATTGAATTTAGTCTTTAAGAAACAGTATAAACAGGCGGTGGTGCCCGTAAGCTCCGTGGGTAGGGCACCAACCACATACACCGAGGCTGAAGGGTTTGAACCCAGCCTGGGCCAGCTAAACAAGAATGACAACTGCAACAACAACATAAAAAATAGCTGGGCTTTGTGACAGGTGCCTATAGTCCCAGCTACTTGGGAGGCTGAGGTAAGAGAATCACTTGAGCTCAAGAGTTGGAGGTTGCTGTGAGCTTTGATGCCACAGCACTCTACCCAGGGTGACATAGTGAGACATACTCTGTCTCAAAAAATAAATAAATAAATAAAATAAAGACAGAAAAGAAAAGAAAGAGTATAAACAGAAAGAGCAAAGAAACAATAACATTCCATGGCGGAATCACTTTAAGACTGAAATGCTAAAACAATGTTGTGACTGATTGCTTTTTCTTTGTTTTCTTTCTTTAAAAAACAAGACAAAACAAAAACAACACATGAAGTTTTACAAGTCAGTAATTTCTATGCTCTGTCACCATAGCATCTGGGAATAATTATGCCATATGAGTTAATATTGTTGGCATATGGAAGAAAACTTGGATTATACCATCAATTCCCCTTTTCTTTGCTTCCTCTCTGATCTGACTCAGGTTCAAAGCAGCAGAAACCAAGGAGAAGCCTCTTCTTTCATGTCTGTGCCAGCATGACCCGCTGCTAGGAGCACAGCCCTCTGAAGATGACGGCAGTGAGAAGCATTTTGGCCCAGCGCATAGCTGGAGAATGTCTATCCGATTCATTGACCAGCAGAATACTCAAGACCTCTTTGACGAGGGAGGTTCTGTCCATTGAAAACATCAGCCCATTTGGGGCTGCTCAGATTTTAAGACTTTGTCTCATCAGCAGATGGTGATTGACACCAAGGGCGATGACAATAAAAATCATAAAGCATTTAGAATAACCCTTGGCTCCAAAGTCGTCGGTTCATATCGCGTGTTCTAGTCTAATTGAGGCATGCAAAGAACCTCCTGAAATACAGAACCTTTCTACCCCTCTCTTTACAGTTGGCATTAGTGAGCTCTTCTGAAATCACTGGGAACTATGTACAATTAATTTTTCAGATTTTTTTATTTGCCTTTCCTGTCTTATTTAATTGCAATGCAGAATCCCAGAGTGAATCATATTTATTCTGCAACCACAGATATCAAAGTTTCCTCCCATCAAAGTTCAGTTCTGGGAAGAAGTATTTGCTTCCCAGAATTCCAGATCCACATCTCAGCTTGTTTCAAAGATGCCTTCCCCATTAGTTGGAAGCCTCCACCCAGTCCTTTTGCTACACACCTGTATCCCAACTTAGGCTTCCAAAGCAGAAAAGCTGAATTCCCGGCACTCAGGTGCAAGCCCAAGCAAGAACCTCTCCACTCAACACTTCTATTTCTTTAACGAGCAGGGAGGCTTCAAGGAACAGAGGCAGCAAATCACCCATCAGCGCCTTTCTTCCTGAATGGAGCTGGAGTTGCCCCAGCCTAGAAGCCCACGGTCTGCAGCGAGGGCCAGCAGAGGGCGCTAACGCAAACAGCACAGACGAGACCCCCGAGCTCAGGGTGCAGGAAGACGCCGGAGGCCGGGGGAAGAGTGACCGAGCAGCCCAGGGTGGCAAATTCTCTCGAAGGCTCTGACAATAACCTGTGCAGGGGTGATGATTCACTTTCCAGTTTGAGTAGCTTCCCCCCCACCACAGCAGTGAGAGGCAGATGGAGAGGGTGAGTGGTAAGAAACACTTCTGGAATCTGGAACCACAGCACCATTATTCTGAACTGAACTTCAGTTCTCAGTTTCACACTGGACTCCTCAAAGGCCAGAGGGGAGCTCACCCGGAGGTATTTCTGCGACAGCTATCCCCACCGGCCATCTGCTCCCTAGCGGCCACAATAGCAACCCTTGGACTTCTGCGGATCAACCCTCTCATACATAGATAAACTCAGAATTCTAGATTAGAGAACCAAAGGAAAAAAAGAGGAAATGAATCAAATTCCAACAACTAAGGAAGAATAGCTGGTATGCCCTCAAGGCAGAGTCCAGGCAGCAGGCAGTAGATAACCTGTGACTCAACCTTTATCATGCAGAGCTCACAATTCTTCAATCCCCTGTGGGGTGGATGCTGGCTTCTGTTCCAGGGATGTCCTACCAGGGAGGTGGCTGACAGAGGGGAGATGGGTGGGTACCCTCTGGCTCTGCACTGCCCCATGCTGTGGCTACCTTCTCATGACTGCGATTTTCCATCCTACAGGTTCTAAATTAGTCTCTTTTCTTTCTTTTTTTTTTTTTTCCAAAAGAAGCAAAGGGAAGCCCTTGATATTCATGTTGGTATCAACAGGAAACCTGGGGGGCAGTGGGAGGGGGAGGCTGCAGAGGGGAGGAAAATCAAAGAGGAAACCAAAACATGTACAACTAAGAATAGGAATTTCAAGTACATGGTTTGGGGAAAGGAAAATTAAACTTCTGATGAGTTGGTTGGACTGGCCAGAGAGGAGATGTGGGGTAGGGTGGGGTGTACAGTACAACAAATTAGGGAAGGGTGGAGGGATCGTCTTTACAAAGGAATCAGAGGTGACCTCATATACTATTTTATGTGGCTTTTTAAAAAGCGTTTGGTGAAAGCCAACGCATTTCATAATGACCTTATTCTCACGAAAGATTAAGTAACATGACTGTACTGAAAGGCCAGGCTTAGGTAGTGTTGGGTATGGCCCTCACTCTTCGTGTCCAGGGCCCAAGGTTTAGTCCTCCATGGATGAAGAGGTGCTGAAAGCCACCAATCTTCAATGTCTCGGATATATTTATAAATATGGGGAAACCCCGAGAAGTGCTATTCCAGATACAGTGTGTCCATCACCTAAAAAAAAAAAAAATGCTCTTTAAAAATATTAAATGGGGGCCCAGTGGATTATTTGCTCAGTAAACATTTGCTGAGTAAATAATGCCATTCTAGGACAGTTTTTCTTTCCTGAGCTGCCCCAGTGCTGGACTGAACACCTACCACTGTAGGAGCCTGTAGAGAGAGAATATGCCAGATGCCCGCCATGCCCAGAACTCCACCAAGAACACATGGGGTTGCGTCTTCCAGACCTGAAGCCAAGTGGGTGCCGGGTGTAACTCCAAGAGTAAGTCCTAAGATCAATACCTAGAAATAACTGGGTGAAGGAAACGGTGACTATTTAAATTGCATCTAAAAAATTCATCCTATCATTATTCTATCTTAATGTATTTATAAATTATAAATTATGAATTATGCATGTCCATGTCTACATTAAAAAATAAAAAAAATCAAACAAATGAGTATATATACACTTAAATAAGGCTAATCCTTATTTTATACAAACTATGCCTATTATGGTTTTTAAAGTCTGTTTTTTTACAATAAACATGTACATGTTATATTCAGAAATCCTCTACACGTCAAGGAAATTGATGTTATTCTTATTTTGAAGCTGAAAATGAGAGCATTGTTCACTAATTGAGGCAGAAATTAAATGGAGTCTTTTGGATGCTTTAGATCAGAGCTCAAGTCATGGCAGCAACTTTTTTCCACATATAATCAAAGGGCTAATGGAGGGAGGTCTAGCTTACATAAGAGAAAAAAGAAAATCAAACAAAAAGCAATAGGAAGAGCCAAACTCAATACCTCCATCAAGAAATCCATGATTTTAAAAGGTACTTCAAAAGCAAAGCTACTTTGTGGTAGAACAAGATTTAAATATGGATTTACTTGTGTGGTTTTAAACATCATATTTACTATATTTAGCATCTTCAATGATTCTCCAGCTTGTAAAGTGCTTTGAGGTTATGAGATCACTAGTGAAGCTATCAGCTTCGTTTAAAATAAATCTAAAAAATATTTCTTTCCTCATAGTATTTCCAGGCCATGGACATCATTATCAGAAGATGGGTAGAGAAGAGAAAAACCAAAACAGAACACTATTGTCAGATTTTTAGATAGGTGGTAAGCAAGATTCTAATACATAGAACCTCTGTATGTTGACTACTCAAGGGACTATAATAAACTGGTCAACATAGGAGCTCTGTCACTCAGAAGTGGTCACCACAGGAACTAGGCCTATTGTATTGATACGTACGTGTGGTGCATGTCCAGGCTATTGAAGATTAGGTCAACTTGAGGTGGTCAGCTGTGGAGGTTCTCCTGTGTTTGTGACCTTGCCAGGTTAAATAGATGTGGATGAACCATGAGAGAACATCAGCTACTTTGCCAGAGGGGAACATGAGGAGGTAACACATGTCTCTATCTTGCAGTATACATAACATGGAACTATTTCTGATTTCCCTGAAATATTACCAATAACCGAAAAAAAATCATATTGTCAAATTTGGGGGAAAAACAGGTACTTAGGAGGCTGAGGCAAGAGAATCACCTAAGCCCAAGAGCTGGAGGTTTAGAGGTTGCTGTGAGGTGTGGCGTCATAGCACTGTACAGCAGACAACAAAGTGAGACTCTGTCTCTAAAATACAAACAGACACGATTATAAAGGAAAAATGTTTCAGATTAAAATAAGCATCGATGTTTCTAGAATAGAATAAAAAATTCACATTAATTTTAGATAAAACAGAAGATTGTAAATTAGTGCTGTGCTTTTTTTTATACTCCTAAATACTTTGAATATGCATATAATCCCACTATCATCTGTGGAATAAGTTGTGGAAAGTGCCTTAAGACATAGAGCTTTTTTCTTTTTTTGTGGTTTTTGGCCTGGGCTGGGTTTGAACCCACCACCTCCTGCATATGGGACCAGCGCCCTACCCCTTTGAGCCACAGGCACCACCCAACAGAGCTTTTTTTTTTTTTTAGAGACATTTTATTGCCCTCAGTAGAGTGCCATGGCTTCATGCAGCTCATAGCAACCTCTAACTCCTGGGCTTAGCCGATTTTCTTGCCTCAGCCTCCCCAGTAGCTGGGACTACGGGTGCCCACCCCAACGCCTGGCTATTTTTTTGTTGTTGCAATTTGGCTGGGGCCAAATTTGAACCCGCCACTCTCGGTATACGGGGCTGGTGCCCTACCCACTGAGCCACAGGCACCGCCCTATGCAGAGCTCTTGATAATAACAAAAAAAAAAAAAAAATTGGGGGGAAAAGGCTACAGAACAGTAAAGTTTCGCTTCCTGTTGTCTCGGTGACCCATGAGGTCATTTTGAAATTGACTACCGGACTGAGCACAGCCAGTCAAGGTTGAACATCATTTAGTTGACACTTGATATTGCAGGGGTTGTATTTTTCATGGGTTTCATCAGGTATTGGTTATTTAAGAAATTCTTAAATGTTATTTAAGAAATCTAAGAAGTGCTTAGATCATCTAGTAATATAGGAGGACATTCCTAAGAAGAACCATATTCCCAAGAAGCAATATCCCATGAGTGATTCTTCCCTTAGCACACACACACACAAAAAAATTGCCAAAATGTTTTAGGAAGGAAATTGCTTTGCTCAATTCACTGTAGTAATATATCACCAATCTGACCTGGTTTTAAGCTAGAGGTGTTGATAGCCAATATCAGAATCAACTAGATTATTTAAGAAATTTTAAAGCCGTGCCATACATGTGTGCCAGGGATGTGTAATTGTGACGTGCCTATGGAAATCTAGGGGAAAGGTCTATTTCTGCACAGACATATTCAGGGGCTAACTAAAGTCCAAACAAAAAATTAGGAGAATAAGTGTAGAATCTTTTCTGAAGACAGTAAAAAAAATAAACAATAATAATAATAAGAAGAAGAACGTAGTGTCAGAATTCCTTTTGTATGTGGAGCGCAGAGACAAAGATATAAATAGTCCCTACAGTGTGGTCATCAGCTGCTAGGTCACTGACATTTTTATTTATTTATTTATTTTTATTTTTTTATGTTTTTATTATTTATTTATTTATTCTTTTTTCTTTTTTATTGTTAAATCATAGCTGTGTACATTAATGTGATCCTGGGGCACCATACACTGGTTTTATAGACCGTTTGACACATTTTCATCACACTGGTTAACAAAGCCTTCCTGGCATTTTCTTAGTTATTGTGTTAAGACATTTATATTCTACATTTACTAAGTTTCACGTGTACCCTTGTGTTGCGTGACCAGAGACTTTGTGTGCTTGATGTAGGATATGTTTATTTCTAAATATTATCCTACACCTTTGTAAGATGCACCACAGGTGTAATCCCACCAATCACCCTCCCTCTGCCCATCCTCCCCCCTCCCTCCCCTCCCTCTCCCCCTTCCCCCTATTCTTAGGTTATAACTGAGCTATAGCTTTCATGTGAAAGCCATAAAGACTGACACATATTTTTAATTTAAAAGTCATAGCAATAGTATAATGCGGATATTAGTGTTTTTATTTTATAAATGAGGAAAACAAGATCCAGCAATTTAAAGTAACTTGCTCACAATCATATAACTAACTCTTAAGTAGCAGAGCTGGGATTACAGCCAAGTAGGCCTAGCTCCAAAATCTGAGATTCTTTCCCATATATCATTCCCACTCTGGGGCTGTGGGCAGGTACTATATTCTGTCACGGAAATGTACATTAATGAGAAATTTGTAAGAGGGAACTATTTTATATTAATATTGTATTAATATCTATATTAATGTGCATATTACATATAGAAAACATCAGAAAGCCCAAAAGTATAGTAGAATAAATAGGAATAAATGTAAAAAGTATTCCTAATTTCAGTCCTTAATCCAGGGGAGATATATAACGTACAAAACCCTCCTTAAACCCATTTATAGTATTAGCCTATATTCTTTCTTGGCATAAAAATGTCTTTAATTATTCCTATAACCTGCTAAATTAAGTGGTACTCCCTTTAATTAAAAAAAATAAATCTCCTTTGAGCTAGCTTAAGGGTCCATAGTGAACAAGACCATGTCCTCCATCAACTTTCTCAGCATTTCACAGGCATCATCTGCATGTTAATAGCCCCAATCTAGGGAAGGTTACACTGGTTTTGCACTTGGAAGACCCTCTTTCCCTCCAGTTCACTGCAAGTTCCCTTCTTTCAACCTTCTCCTCTTCTTACGCTGTTGTCAGGTCTCCTTTGAGACCTTCTGGTCTAGATACTTTCTGTATCCAGGAATGTATATTATCCCACACGTGTGGACCAAAACGTCCTTTGAAAAAATATTATTTGTTGGTTTACTCAGAGATGACTTGTGCTGTTTTATGATAAGCTAATAAAGAAGTTAAATGTCTTTTTGCAGTTCTGTTTATATCCAGCATCCATTACACTTAGTCAATCAATAGTCCTTCTACTCAGCCTACATTTTCTCTGTCGGTAAACTCCCCCATTACAACTGATTTTGCTTGATGATGTGATCAGTCCCTTGGCCGTCATGTTTTCCTCTTGCAAAGTGGCTGATGCTCCTATAGTTGTAAGTTGACCGCCAAGGGACTGATCACCTAACTAATGCAAACTGACCACCTTACACTCCCTACGTGGAGCCCTAGAGTGCAAACTAAGGTGACAGTTTTCTTACTTCATCCCATGTAGGAAAGGCAGCCTAGGAATTCAAAATCTATACTTTCACATGACCCTAGGCAAGACTAGCCTGTTTCCATAAATATCCCTGCCAATAGCTGCCCAGACCTTCCATCATTCCACGTGAGTGCTTTAGGGAACGTGTGTTTAGAGAGCTATATAGATACTGCCAAGAGACTCTACCAAGGGCCTTCCCAAATGTCAGATCATCTGAGGGTGTTCCTCAGGTCTCAGCCTTGAAGAAAACACTGAAGGGACTTCTCTGGGCCTTTGAACTTTGCACCTTCATGTCGAGCGTCAGTGGTGTCGGCAAGGCCTTCTGTTCATCACACCATCACTCTAACCTGCACCTCAGGAGAAGAAGGTGTTACACAACCCCATTAATCCAGCCAAGTTCCCTACACTGAGTCAGTTCAACTTTACCCTACTGATACATAATGTAGCAAAATCAGCCCTAAGAAGGGAGTTTACTGGCAGAGAAAACAAGGGCTGAGTAGAAGGAATTTTGATTGACTGGGTGTAAATGGACGCTGAACTAGACGGAGCTGCAGAGAGGCATTTAACTTCTCTATTAGCCTGTCATAAAGCTGCGAGTCATCTCTGAGTACATCAACAAATAATGTATTTTCAAAGGACATATCGGTACATATGTGTATAATACACAATTACTGCTTGGAAAGCTAAAATGATCTATAAATGTTTTATGACTGTGTATTACACTTGCAGCATTTGAATGCTGGAACTCAAAGCAAGACAGAAAAACAGAGAGAGCTTTGGCCCAAGGCTAAGGACGCTGTGTGTTCTGCTGCAGGCCTTGCCAGCAGCAGGCTGGTGGGCTTAGACAACTCCCTTTACTTCTCGGCATCAATGTCTCCTTCTACAAAGACTTTACATTGTACTTAATGGTCTCAAGGGGCTGACCAGCTCCACAATATATGATTCTAAAAGAAGCATGGAGTATTCTTGTCAAAATATTTTTCAAATCAATATTGATAAAATTTGAACTGGCATCAAATATAGAAACCACTCTTAAGAGTGAGAAAGAATAGTTATGAAATTCTAGGAATGACTTCATCTTTTGTCGAAAGTCTTCTATAACTGCAAGAATCGTTCTGCTCAAAAGTTCGCTCTCTGCTTTCATAAAGATAATGTCTCAGTTTCAAGTTTAAGCTAAAGCTTAAGAGCTTATAACTTCTTAAAGCTTGCCATCCTCTTGGCTTCCAGCAAACACTTTGAAATACCTAACTGTGAGCATTTTATAAGACTGATTCTTTCTCATGTTCTCTTAAGACTTAATATTTTATCTATATTCTTTAGCATGGCCTTTGCAATCATCATTTCCCTTCTTACCAGTTCTTTTGGGAAGAGAAAGCAGCGTGAAGAAAAAAGGCAAACCGCAGGTCCTTGTATAGAAACATAGCATCTCTTCAATTACATCAGCATAGCACCCTCTACTGCTAAATCTCAGAAGATCAAGAGATGTCACCCTGCCCAGCCAGACAGCAACTGCCTTCATTGGACACCTCAACAGTAAATCCTTATAAAAGAGTATGGTTGGAGTAGGGAGATAGTTTGTATATTTTTTTTTCCTTTCTTATTTATTTCTGTTTTATTTTAGTTTTATCCTTGTGTATGTTCTATGCTTTCAACTAGGAGTTCTTATGATTTCTAACTTTCATGCCAAATGACTGGACGTGACGATGTTAGGAGTAAACGAAAAATAGGAAGAAGGACATCTGAAGTCTCTGCACTGAATCTCAATCAAGGACTCACAGAGAGGAGGTTATCAGCCTTAGAGTGGGAAGTGTCTGATATCTTTATCAGGAAACTTCTTCTGAGGATGAGAAAATTCTTGTCCATCGACTTTATTTAAATGAATATCTATTTTCTGATTGTGATCTCCAAAAAAAGACATTTTTTAAAAATTCAGACCTCTGTCTATTTGTATATGCTTTCTCCTGAGTGTCATGATTTGCAAAGCCAGTAACTTATTAAAAATCAAATCATGGGAAATGTAATTTATTTCCTATGGACTTATAAGCACAGATGCTTCAAAAGCAAGATGCTTGCTTCTTGACTCTAAAATTCTATTTTTCCCACTGAGAAAACATGTTTATGATATTCTGTTGAGGGAAGACTCAGCATTCCCAGAGAATCTGCTAAATAGTGGGGAGAAAATATACAGGGAACATTAAAATAGAATACCTAGTCTAGTGTTTTATTTTAGACAAAGTTCACTACTTTGTACAAATAATACATGATTTCTGGGTGGCACCTGTGGCTCAGTGAGTAGGGTGCCAACCCCATATACCAAGGGTGGCGGGTTCAAACCTGACCCCGGCCAAACTGCATCAAAAAATAGCCAGTCATTGTAGTGGGTACCTGTAGACCCAGCTACCTGGGAAGCTGAGGCAAGAGAATCGCCTAAGCCCAGGAGTCGGAGGTTGCTGTGAGCTGTGATGTCACAGCACTCTACTGAGGGGCGTTAAAGTGAGACAGACAAACAAACAAACAAACAAAAAAAAACAATATATGATTTCCCTAACTCAGGCCAGAGGCCTACTTTGCACAGAACTTACCACTCCCTTCACTGAAGGAAAAGAGAAGATACGCCCTCAATAGTATTTTAGAACTTCTCTCAGAACGTACTCATTCCACTGCAACCCAACCTAATCCCTTTCAGGTACAATGATCTCAGCTGACTCCATTAATTCATTTAAATTTTCTAATGTGTTTTAAAAGAGCGGACCTGTTGATTCTGAGAAATCAGTGGAAAGAGGAGTTTCAAACTGAGGATTGAACTGAGCTCTGGAAATACTGCAGGTGCAACTTTGCCACAGGAAACTTTCCACTCACTGCCTTACCAACAATACAGAGTGAAACAGAGTGAAGATTTGCTTCCACTCCACAACAACCATCCTTCCAGGAGTATGCAGCTATCATGATTTAGGGCAGTGGTTTTAAACCTTTTTAATCTCACGGCATGCTTGAACCTATAGTTAAACTTCCATGATATACTTAAATTCTGTTGATCATAAACAAAAAGAGTGAAAAAAAATTATATACTGTGCTTTGAACTTCTTTCAAAAATAATTTAATAAATGATTTAAAAAATTTTTCATGGTACACCTAAGATCCTCTGCACACTGGGTGACAATCACTGAGCAAGGGCTGTCCAGCCCCAGGCCAGCTCCCTTCCTGGAGTTTTCAGAGAGCACAAACCTCCCTGCACCTTCACAGCCATTGAGGTTGAGATAAACACAGTGTATCATGAACTTGTCTTCTAACTCTTCAGCCAGGCCAACTGGCTCTCTCCAGTTGTAAAGCCAACATTCACAATTTCTGTTCCTTTATGGGCCTAGCAAAATTCAAAGTGCATAAAGGATGCAGAGCAAAACATAAATGAGATAACACACATAAAGCTCTTGGCTCAACAGGAAGCACAGTTGGAATTGTTTCACACATTTTTTCTTTTCTTTTCTTTCTTTTTTTTTTTTACCATGATGCTTATAATCAAGCCCCTGGGGGTCTCCTGGACATTGTCATCTCCATTAGGACTCCCTCCTTCTACAGAGAAGAGTAGACAGACAGTGTGCAGAATTATGTCACTTCACAAATACTTGCCGGGGGTGTGGGGGCATATAGCAGGTGCCTCCAGGCACCAAGTTTGGGAACGGAGATTCACCCAAGACAAGTGGGTCTGTTCAAAGCATTTACATTCTAGGAGTGGAAACCGACCGGAAACTAGGCATCCTCGATGGATTGTGATACATAGTCTGGGGAGCACGAACAGAGGGTGTTGTGAGAGCTTAAAGGAGGTTCTGGAGGAGAAAGGCTGAGAAGAGCTTCTTGGAGGTGGCGATGCCTAAAGTGAGACCAGACAGAGCCAGAACCAGGTCAGGGAGAGTGGGGAAGAGCCACCAACCAAAGGGGCAAGAGCTCAGAGGCTGTTTGACGTTTGATGGGGCTGCAGGCACGGCTGGGGCCTACACTGGGGAGTGAGTTTGGAAGAGGTGGGGGTGGAAAGGCATGTGGGATGGAGGCCGGAAGGCCAAGGATGCATCTCGGAACTGCCTCTGTGTCCTGGTGAAAAGACGGAGCCACAGGCAGCACCCCCCCCCTCACTGCCCAGCAGACTTTGGGCATTTCTGTCCTGAAGCTGAGTAAGGAGCAGCAAGGAAGTAATGAATCTGTTTGTCTAAAAGACCAATAAGATGAATGATGCGGGAGCCGCATGGAAGCCAGCATTGTGCAGAGTAATTGTTTACTTCTGAATTACTTTGTGGAGGTCACTGGGCCTCTTGCATAAGCCAGCCCAGAAAGGTAATTGAACATATCCCTACATTTTCACAGCAGGACCCCCATTTCTCAGGTTATTTGTAAAAGCACCACGTTAACACAATTCTAACCAAGGGTAGACTTTTCTAGTTGTAAAAGAGCCTTGGAAATATATGTTTCCATTTTAAGGGTACAGGAACTTCAATTTACACAGCTTTTGTGAGCACAGCTGGTATGTGAAGCCAGACCCCTTGACTTGTGGCCCAGGGCTCTTTTTAAAGAATCCATGCCACTCTGCCCCTGAAAAGGGAGAGATATCTCTATCTCATATATATGTATGTATGTATATGTATCAGTGGAGAGTGGCATATCATATATATATATGTCATATATTAAATTAAGTTAGTCTAGGCCAGGTATGGGAATTCCCAGCCCTCTGGGAGGCCAAGGCAAGAGGACTATATGAAGCCAGGAGTTCCAGACCAGTCTGGGCAATGTAGGCAAAATCCCACCTCTAGATCGCCTGCGCTCAGGTGATCCACCTGCCTCGGCCTCCTAGAATGCTGGGATTCCAGGCATGAGCCACCTCGCCCGGCCAAGATGACACACATTTTTAATACTGCAAGAAAAGGCTAAGGGCAGTGAATGTGACCTGCCTGGCATTCGGAGGTGGTTGCTTGTGTGTAAAGAACATAAAGCTTTTGTATTTTATATGAAAACCAAAAATTGATAATCAACTTTATAAAAGAGAGTGTAGAAGTGTACACAGTGTACGAAGCAGAAGTGTACACAGACTCAGAGACGTATACAGACACACGTACGATAGAAAAAAACAGACTAGAATGGTAACAGGAACAGTTTTCTCTGAAATTTTAGAGCTCTTTAAAAATGATATTTTTTTCCACGTACTAGTTTTTATGCTATAAGCAGAAAAATAAACATGTACATTAAAAATTAGCAGATTGACAACTCCTTGCTTTAGAAAGAACGAGCGTTTAGTTCTCCAGCAAAGAAAGGAAGAGCAGCAGCAGCAAACGGCGACTCTTTAGAGTCCCCTGCCAACATCTACAGCAAGGATCCTCAGCTGGTGTGCCATGAAAATGTTGAAAGAAGTTCAAAGCACAGTAAGTATATTCTTTTTTTATCAGCATAATTTAAGTGTGCTGAGAAACATTAACTACAGGTTCAAGTGTGCCACAAGATAAAAAAAGAGAGTGAAAAACTTTTAGAATTAAACTTTTAGAATTAAAGTCTGTCTACTGTGATGCCAAAATACAGAATTTCTTAAATCATAAAAATGTTGTTTAATGAAATACTATCATCCAAAAAAAAAGAATGAAAGATTCTAATTCTAGGGGTTGGTAACATTTTGAAACCAGTGATTCATGATCACTCCACCGTTGGTTAAAACATCATTAGCAGGTGGGGGGGGGGGGCCTGGCTTGCCCGGTGACACGGAGGAAGCCGCACCAACTTCATCTCCCTGGTGGCAGCGTGTACGCCTCTGTTTACTAGCACGGGCTGCAGGAAGTGTACTGAGCTTAGCTCACAGAGGAGCTGCTTGGAAGCGCTTGGAAGAAAGTGAATACCACACGTGATTGCTGCCTTCATCACATTCTAGAAAGTCATGCTTTCTTACAATTACTCATTAGTGCCCCACCTTGTGGCCTTGCAGAGGGACAATTCCTCAACACCTCTGAGGTTGCCCAACTTACTATAAACGTGAACAGATTTTACCTAAGAATAGGAATGAATATCTGACAGCAATTGCAACTTTGGGAAGTTTTAAAAGTTGGACTTTAGGTGGAGGCAAAAAAGGAGGCACTCAGCTCTGGGTGTTGAACTGCAATGACTCTGTGTGTCCCTTTTTACTGGACTGCCGCACCCCTGGCAGAAGGCAAAGCCACATGGCTTTGGGTGTCCTGATGAAACTCAGGCAGATGTTAGGTTACGTTCTGGAGACACACGGAAAAGTCCATCCACCCCACAGGGCCCCAGTGATTTCTACAAAATATAAACCACGTCTCTGACTCCCTGCTTAGAACTTTCCTAAGGTTTTCCATCACACAAGGAATAAAATCCCAACTTTTGCTGTGACTTGTAGGCCCTACGTTTTCCAGTGCTGACTTCTGTTGGAACATGTTCCAGCAGCCACGTGGCCCCTGGCAGGTTTTGGAGCTTGTTGCTCGTTCTTCCTCCAGGGCCTGGTACTTGAACCTTCCCCCAACTCAGACACCCCATGCCCA
This sequence comes from Loris lydekkerianus, assembly GCA_963574355.1. NCBI lineage: Eukaryota > Metazoa > Chordata > Mammalia > Primates > Lorisidae > Loris > Loris lydekkerianus. The sequence goes on along the minus strand of CAUYPK010069389.1, from coordinate 41,618 downwards.
GGTCTCACCAGCTCCTTCTTGCATTTGAAGGCTCAGGTGGAGGCCTGGTCCAACCCCCCAGTCTAAGGCAGCAGCACTCTGTTTCCCATCAACACATTTTCATATTCTTGCTAGTACTTCCCACACTAGCTTATCTGTGTTTTTAAATCTATCTCCGCTGCCAGAATGCATACACCTGGAGAATGGAAACTTTATCTGTCTTGATCATCACTTTTTCTCCAGCCCCTAAGACAATGCCTGGCACAAGACAGGAATCCAATACATCTTTGTGGAATAAATGAATGAATGAATGAATGTCTTTTCTGCAGAGGGCTTCAGAGTCTGGCCAATAAAACTAGGGAAGCCCAGAGGTGGTCTGTGAGCACAAAGAGGACCACTTAACCCAGAGAGGGTTCTTGTTAGTGTTAGGAAGACAATAGAGAGGGAGGATGCCTGCGCCAGATCCTCACACCTGGAATCGGTTTCGGGAACTGAGATGTTCCAGGAAGAGGGAACAGCATGTGCTAAGAATAGAAACAAGAAACCCTTCCCTGTGAAGGGGAAGCACAAGGTCAGTCGGGGCTCGTGGCAAAGAGTTCTAGAGGATGTGTGCCAGGGACAGCCTTGGACGTCAAGCTGAGATGACTGGACTTTCAACGGAGGTGCAATGATTTAAAGGAGAAAAAGTCAGCCAGCATCTGAAACCAAGACTGGACATTTGTATTATTTACTTTTATTCCAATGCTCATACACTTCACCTTGTTACTTCTTACTTTTGGATTATTCTTGGACTCTCACGGCATGGATTATTTTACATAAAACCCAAGTCTGCAGACATCAGTGGAGATATCCAATACAGTTTGCAGTAAGTTGCCTGGGATCTATGTTGGCTGATTTATTTATTTACTTATTCATTTGTTTTGGGCTCCTCTGCCAAAGGCACTGGTCTACGGTCAATGGCCCACCCCAGTGCCAATTTTCCTTGGAAGTGAGGTGGGCACATCCTCCGGCCCGATTTTTCCTGGGATGTCATGTGGGACTGCCAGTGGCTCTCTGGGCATCTCCAGCAGGGGTACACTGACGCAGAGCTTGAAAGCTCCATGATTCACTGCCATGCCTTCTCTGCACCCTAGAAAAGCTGCCAAACATTTTAGAAAGAATCATCCTGTGAATAGGATATCAGATAAAGCTTTTGTTGAAACAAGTTCTTTTTTTCTATTGCATTCCATTCAAAACAACAAAACCAAAAGTCAACCCGTCATATATTATCTACCAATTATTCACAAAATGTTTGCCTTGTTTGAGGGCATTAGCAACAAGCTCCTTGTCCTTTTTCGCCTCCTCTTATTCTTTTCATTCATGAAAGTGATGACTCACAGCCTGCCTGGCAGAGAGCAGGCAGGGGCCGCTCCTGGGGAGCCCACCTCTGCGGCTCGTGTGGGAAAATAAAGCCTTGCTGTGAATCAAATTCATTGAGCAGAAACCCAGGGAAAATATTTGTCTGGAAATCCAACACGCCTCTCTCTGTGCTTGTCTGGACAGAACTGGGGTGGACTTAACATTTTTTTCCTTTTTGTCAGAAATGCATGTATAAAAATTTCATATTTTCACAAAATAGTGTCAACGAGGAGGTGGGGATTTTTCAAAAACGTCACTATAGTTGGAACAAAGACACACATCGAGGCTGATAATGCATTCTGAACTTGGCAACTGTATATTAGTGCTCTGGAAAACAGAAATAGTTCAACAATATCTATGTATAAGGCCTGGAGGAAGTCCAGTAAGTTGATGGATTTTGAATTGTTGGAAAAGGTATTTTTAAAAAATAATAGGAGGTGGCCTACGCTCCAGCAGGCAAGGAGGCGGCCGTCAGAAATGGAAAATCGTCCAGGTCCAAGGTTCAGTTGTCAAACACATCACAGCTGTCTTTGCCACAGAGACATTCAGCCAGGCACGGGCACATTGCAAGACCTGGCTCCCACTTCGCATGGGTCCTTCTCCTCCAAGGGAGCACCACAGCACCAGGGAGCACCTATCCTGTCCTCTTTATGTTGCTCTTTGCTGCCACATCCCTGGGAGAACGGCTGGTATCTGAACACTTCCTTCATAAAGGCAAGGGACAAGGTTTTGTGTACCTGGGGAAGACTGAAGATAAAAGCCCAGTGCACGTGTACAGTTAAGGAGAGAATGCAGGGCATGTGCAAGAGAGCCACCCCGTCCAAGATAATCCTCTGAAGCTCCTGTTGGCCATGGAAATGTAAAAGACCCAGAATAGCAGGGAATATAAAAGGTTGCCCTTGTATTTAAGGGAAGGAAGAGCTACAAAGACATAACAATGAGTGAAGCTGAAGTGGCTGGGATCAGAGGACGTATGAATAATCAATGTCTGGCACAGGGGAGGATGAGATAGTGTCTAAGATAGAATGTGTTTTGGAGACAGCAGCCAGCCAGAGCAGATACAGGACAGAGTGGAGTTGAGCAGTACACGGCAGCTCCTAGGGATATCTTACTAAAGCAGATGGAATGACGAAAGTCTAACAAATTTTAAAAATCACTGATGCCACAAATAAGCTAGAGTCTTAAAAAACAAAGGAATCTGCATCTGTTGATGTTTATGAAGGTGGAGAGTAAGGAAATCTAAGTAGAGACCATCAAAGTGTCCTATCTAGGAATGCCCAGTGGAAAAAAGCTAACCCAAAGTTCAAAGCAGCAAAACAGAGAAAGCTCAGAGAAAAAAGGGAGTGGACGGGTGCAGCTTGAATGGTGGAGTGTGGGTCCCATTTTCCAGAATAGATTACAAAAGCGACCTCACCCAGCGTTGTCAGTTTGGCCGACTGAGCAGCACCGATAACCTTCTTGTATCTCTGAACAGTTCTGAGGCTGGGGAGAGTTTTCAGTAAGTGTCAGAAAGGTCACAAGATTTGTGCTGGAAGTGTCTAATGTTAACGGTAACAGTCTAGGGAGGCATGTCAGCTGTAGACAGAGGTGGTTCTGAGAGGTTAAAAACGGGGGGATGGTCAGGAGTACCCCAGAGATACACTCATCATTTCTGCTGTCACCTCCACTCCCTGTAAGTATCTGTGGTGCACTCAACACCCTCAAAGCAACCGAGTCCCTGTAGCAACCTCCACTGTTTTTTAGGAGTCAATCTGGTAACACCCTTATTCATAGGTAGGGGAACCAAACTCACAGAGGGTGACCACAGAGGGCCATTTTCACCAGGTAGAAGAAGGAATGGCCAGCTTTGGGCTTTGGTAATTCCTAGCCCAACACTTTCACACTTTATAACGTTGGTGTTTTTATTTAAAAATCAATTGGTTCTAAATTGCAGCACTCAACAAACATTTCTGAACTACAAAGGAAGGATGACTGTTCAGTATTTGGGAGAGGTGTGGTTGCATACTCTTTGCTGACTACCCTGCACGTTCTGACTGTACACATTCCAGAAAATGCCTGAGGCCTCAGATTTTCAGGTGAGCCGCCCTTTTTCTATTTCTAATCAGCTACATCTAAACTTTTTGATTTATATTAGGAGTGGTTCTTTTTATACATGTATTGGCAGACTGGGTTAGCTTTCCTCTCTAGAATAAAGAGGGTCTAGCTTTCCTCTTTAGAATAAAGAGGGTCTCCTCCAGACATTATTTCCACAGAGCGGTTTCATTTTGTCCTGATTTATCAATGGATTTGGTAAGAGAAAGTTAACCACATCTGGGCAGTTTAAGATACTTTAAAGCAGTGTTTTTTGACCTTTTTTTACCTCATAGCACATTTAAACTTCTGTGGCACACTTAAATTATGCTGATCAAAAAAAAAAAAAAAAAAGAGTAATAAAAAGAATATACTTGCTGTGCTTTGAACTTCTTTCACAAATAATTTAATTAATGATCTTTGAAAAATTCTGTAGCACACCTAAGATCCTCTCAGGGCACAGGGTTTGAAAATCACTGCTTCGCTTTAAAGAAATCAAAAATAGTCCAGGTGTGGTGGCTCACACCTGTAATCCTAGCACTCTGGGGGGCTGAAGTGGTAGACTGCTTGAGCTCAGAGTTGAGACCAGCCTGGGCAAGAGCAAGACTCAGTTTCTAATAACAACAGAAAAAGTAGGTGAGCTTTGTGGCAGGTGCCTATTGTCCCAGCTGCTCTAAAGGCTAAAGCAGGAGGATCTCTTGAGCCCATGAATTTGGGGTTGCTGTGAGCTATGATGCCAGGGACCTAGGAAACAAAGTGACTATAGGCGCCCGCCACAACGCCTGGCTACTTTTTTGTTGCAGTTTGGCCAGGACCAGGTTCAAACTCACCACCCTCGGTATATGGGGCTGGTGCCCCCACTGAGCCACAGGCACCACCCCTTCTCTTGTATTTTAACTTAACTAATATTTGGCCCTTCCTTTTTCAGAAAATTAACTAGGTTACAAAATCAGGAGCAACCTCACTTCTCCTTTCTCTATTATGGTTAAAAAATATCCTTCTCCTACTATTTACTTCAACTTTAAAATATATAGTCAAGGCCTTTTGGAGGCAGAGATTCTCAATCAAATGGAGATGGGGTCTGGGAGCATTATAACATATTTGCTGTTATCTTTTTAATAAACCACAGCATTGCGTGCCTGATTCTCAGTTGTCCAGGCTCAACACAAAGCTCTGAGCCTGTTAACTTCAATAGGGCATTCCTGGGAAGGGGCTTCGTTGCCCACAGTAAAGGACCAAACTCAAGAAGGGAGTTCTGATTTAATTAACTTGCAAGTTTTCTTAGGGTCCATTTGAATGCTAACAAGTAATTCAATTCTTTCCTATGAATAAATCATTACCATTAATTTTTTTCTTAAGGAGATTTACCCAGGGTTGATACAGAAAGAAACTGGCTTGGCCTTTTCTTTTGCCAGTTAGATGCACTTTTCCCAGTATAACGTGTGATTTATTTCCCCAGAATTCACATTAGTGATAGACATTTATACATGCAGACTCTCATTATGTCTGTCTTTAAAAAGAATGGGGAATTAAATGGTGAAACAGAAACTTCCTGTTTTAAACTTGCTGAGAAGAGTTAAGGGTCATTTTATTAATATTTATTGCATACCGGCATCCTACCAAGGGCCTTTGGCTACATTATCCTAGTTCATTTCCACAAAAATACTCTTAACTATTATTCTGTGCATTTTACTTTGGAAAGAAAAGAGGCTCAGAGAAGTAAAATAATTTGCCAAACATCACACAGCCAACGGGACTGGGATTAAAACCAAAGACCTCTGAATGTTTCTTACTATACATTTTTCTTTACCCATATACTTTGCCAAAGCACAAACTTGAATGTTCAGTGTGACTTTGGAAGGAGCCTTATTTAATAGCTAACTTAAAAAAAGATGGATTTAATATAATATATCCTGGGCCAAAGCATAGGATGTGAAGCCCAAGGTCCACCAGGGGCTAGTCTCTGGAAAAATCATAACTGGGTGACCATCCTCAGAGTCCTTTTTGATTAAAATAACGAACAGTGCCATGGCAAACCAAGGCTGGGAAAGGGAGAGAGGCAAGTGGGCTCTAGAGAATTACCCACATTGGATGAAGCAAGGAGCAGCCCTCCCTTCGGGTATTTTTTCCTGTCTCTTAGTTGCAAACCCTTCAGCACTGGACTAATCAAGATATTTTTGAGGGTAAAAATGTACTATGAACATAAGATTATATTATTTTTTGAAGAACTTAATTTATTGACCAACATTCTGGTTTTATTATATTGGCATATCTATAAAGTGTTCTATGTAAAATGATGTCACAATTATTTCTTTCTTTTTTTTTTTTTTTTTTTTTTTGTAGAGACTTTGTTGCCTTAGGTAGAGTGCCGTGGCATCACACAGCTCACAGCAACCTCCAACCCCTGGGCTTAGGCGATTCTCCTGCCTCAGCCTCCAAAGTAGCTGGGACTACAGGTGCCCATCACAACGCCTGGCTACTTTTTTGTTGCAGTTCGGCCGGGGTCAGGTTTGAACCTGCTACCATCAGTATATAGGGCTGGTGCACTAATCACTGAGCCACAGGCACTGCCCACATTTATTTCTAAAATACAAAATAATATATGGCTCTGTTCATTATGCCAAAAATTCTCTTAGAATTAAAATCCACTTTAAAATAAATGGCTTCAAGAATGTATTTTTATCAATTTTTTTTTTAGTTTTATCTATCTTTAATAAATATGTCATTGGCATTCTTCTAAAGAAAGTATTTTTCTAAAGACCATATTTTGGTCTTATTTTGGCATCTTTTATCAATTACCTATTCTCTTTTTCAAAGTTGCATAACATGCTTATTATACATGAAATTGTTGAATTTTAATTCTTAAAATTAGTAACATTTTAACTTTTAGAGAATATTCTTTCCATAACTGCGAGATACCGAGTAGCCTCAGAACCACGCTGAATGGATGAGAGCCTCAATTCAATTATTTATACTGAACAGTGTGGCCCAATTTGAGGGGTATTATCTTTCTCTTGTAGAATATGTCTGTCACCGAATATTTTGAAAGTTAAAAATCATCAAATAGACTGTCTTTAAGATTCTTTTGAACATTTGATAAATGGCAAACCTTTTCCATTTCATTATATGTTATAAAACATAAATTGATTCAATTAAAAATTGAAACCCCACCAAACTATTCTTCTCACAAACTCAATGACTGCAAAGAGCAATTAAAGATTTCAAAATACAGCTAAAAACGAAGTCTCTTATAAAAAATTCATGACTGTCATAAGACACTGATTCGTTTTAAAAGTATAGTAGTTCTTTAAAAACTCAAAAATTTCCAAACTCTACACGAAAATGATTAGCAAAGTGAAAAAATGTCTTTTCTAGATTTTTTATATATTCAACATTATCTTCACAACATAATTTTATAGTTCAGATTTTTCTAACTGTATATATACATATTTCAATGAAATATAGATTCTATGTCAATTGAAAGGCTACTAAAACTTATTTGGATGCACATATAAATTATATTTATACCATACCTATTTCTAAATAAATTTCTTGGCTTGGTGCCTATAGCTCAAGTGGCTAAGGTGCCAGCCACATACACCAGAGCTGGCGGGTTCGAATCCAGCCCGGGCCTGCCAAACAACAATGACAACTACAAAAGATAGCCAGGCATTGTGGTGGGCGCCTATACTCCCAGCTACTTGGGAGGCTGAGGCAAGAGAATCGCTCAAGCCCATGAGTTGGAGGTTGCTGTTAGCTGCGATGCCACAGCACTCTACCCAGGGCAACAGCTTGAGGCTCTGTCTCAAAAAATAAATAAATAAATAAATAAATTTCTTCTCTTTACATTTTTTAATCTAAAAAAAAAAATTAAAAATATTTCTTAATCTATTTAGAGTGTTACATTTAGGCTCAGCGGTTAGGGCTCTGGCCACATACACTGAGGCAGGCAGGTTCGAGCTGGGCCTGTGCCTGCTAAAACAACAATGACAACTGCAACAACAACAAAAAATAGCCAGGCATTGTGGTGGGCACTTGTAGTCCCAGCTTCTTGGTTGGCTGAGGCAAGAGAATAGCTTAAGCCCAAGAGTCTGAGGTTGCTGTGAACTGTGACGCCATGGCACTCTACCCAGGGTGACACAGTGAGACTCTGTCTCAAAAAAAAAAAAAAAATAGCATTACACGTCTTCATTTCAGTGCTCCTTCAAAAGCTATATTAATATTATACAAATATAGGTTAATGTTATAACTGAATTTACAACAATATTAATAATTACAACAGAATGAACTTCCAAAATCTTTAGTTTCTTTCTGTGATTTAGATGAACCATTATAGGGTTGAATTAGAAACTGAACCATTATAGGAGTTAACTGAAATTATTTTCTACCTGAAGCATCTGATGACATTGATATCATGATTGGCATCATTTCACAGTTTTCAAAGTTTTGCTGCTAATGATTCTGGCACTTAACAAGAATGGCTTCATTCCGGGACATGCATAAGAAATCACAAAATTGAAAATGAGCAAACATAATACGGAGGAACAATCATTTGATCTGAATAAAAAGTCATCTTCCAAGAATGCTCTGTAAACACACCTTCCTCCACTGTGTGTGTTGAATCACTTTCAGACACGGTCTAGCTAATAATATTATGTTTTTAATTTTTTTTTTTCTTTTTTGAGACAGTCTCACTTTGTCACCCTTGGTAGAGTGCTGTGGCGTCACAGCTCACAGCAACCTCAGACTCTTGGGTGAAAGCGATTCTCTTGCCTCAGCCTCCCAAGTAGCTAGGACTATAAGCACCCACCACAATGCCTGGCTATTTTTGTTGCAGCTGTCATTGTTGTCTAGCTGGGCCTGGCCAGGTTCGAACCCTCCACCCTCGGTGTATGTGGCTGGTGCCATAACCACTGTGCTATGGGAGCCGAGCCTATGTTTTTAATTTTTGAAGTTGATCCTGATACTTCTCAAGCATTCATGTGACTTCTATTCAGAAGTCACAAATATTTGATTTACGATATCTCCATAGTAAATGGCAACAGATATTTTGTGTAAGTTAGATGTTTACCTTTTCTTTCTAATGAATGGAAACTGAAATGCTTCATTATCATTAAACAGTTACTTTTATTTAACTAGTTTTTATTTCATTGTTGCCAGGATAATTTATTTATTTATTTATTTATTTTTTTTGTAGAGACAGAGTCTCACTTTATCGTCCTGGTAGAGTACCGTGGCATCACACAGCTCACAGCAACCTTCAATTCCTGGGCTTAGGCCATTCTCCTGACTCAGCCTTACAAGTAGCTGGGACAATAGGTGCCTGGCTATTTTTTTATTGTTGCAATTTGGCTGGGGCCGGGTTTGAACCCGCCACCCTCAGTATATAGGGCCGGCTCCCTACTCACTGAGCCACAGGTGCTGCCCAACCAGGAGAATTTATTATAAAATAAAGATGTTACCCAATAGTAAAAAAATAAACTGGCATAAGGTTATGTAACACAATAAAAAATCAAAACTCCTGTGGAAATATATAGCATTCAGATTACTCTTCACATGCAGTCGGGAAGTAGAGCTTAACCAGTACTTCTTGCATATAAATACAAACCTCACTGCTTGGTAGTTCCAAGTTTCCCACTGACTCTATTAGCAGGAGCATAAGCACCTGCTGGGCCAGAGTGTAGGGCTAAGACACAGGAGAGTGCTGTACTGAGCATCTCACTCCAGACTCTGAAGATCACAGGGGTGAGCGTTCACTGGCAGCTCTGAGGCCATTTCATTCACCTACACCTTCCCTGTGTGCTGGACTGTATTTCTCCATTTTCAGATTTCACCGCAAGTGAACCTGTTGTACGTCCCACTCAACAGAAAGAATTGTAAGTACAAGGCGGAGGCCCACCCAGCCTATCTTGGCTGGTTTTAATATAATTATTAATAATAACACATCACTCAAGGAAATATTCAGGACAGATGCTAAACCGGACAAAATGTCAGAACAAAGAGCAAACCCCGACCCTCCCAGGCAGAATGGGGCCCTGCTCACCGGTCTTGGCATTGGCCTGTTCTGCTCAATGTATGCTTGTTTTCTGTTTCTTGTATTTTTTCCTCCTCTATTTTCATGTTTTTTCAAAGTGAGCCCTTAAGATCTTCTAGACTTATCTGATATTATTTTTATGATATAAGAATTATCAGATATTATAATTATGTTTCAATGACAATATAAAACAAAATTTTGTGGAAGTATATGCTCAGTCACCTGGATGACCTCATTTGTAACTGACCGCCCTGGCTGACCTCATTTGTAACTGACTGCCCTGGCTGACCTCATTTATAACTGACTGCCGACGTGACTTCATTACCCACGTGTGCATCTAACATTGCTATCCTGCTCGAACCAAGTGAAATCCCAAAATGCCAGCATAGAACTTTTAATATAATTTCCCTAATTGAAACCTGTGGAATTGTGGGTATTATAGAAATACTTCCAAAGGCCCATGAATATTCTTTCTTTTACTTTTTGAAACTGCTCTATTTGTAAAAAAAAAAAAAAAAAAGTAGAAGTGTAATTAATTTTCTTTTTTTCTTTTTTTCTTTTTCCTTTCAATTACATTTTAAACATCACTGAGGTTGAACGTTCCCTCCCCCCATTTCATTCTTTATATGGTTTAATACCAAATTCCACACAATCTATTCAGGTTGTTCTTAAGAAATAGTTACCGAATAAGTATTACAAGACTTAATAATTAGATTTTTTCTTCATACAGAACTGCACTACTAAGACATTATGCCTTTGTCAAACTTCTTCAAATGTGAAGGAGGAACGGGATGTCACTTTCTGATCGGAAAGAACGCTGGTGCAGTGTACAGAAAATGTCACTTCCTACAACAGGTTTATCTTTTGCATCATCAGCTTGGCCACAGCTCCTCTTTGTCTCTGCAAATTAAAGCAGAGTGTATAACCATGGAATTTTCTTTGTGACTCAAAAAATAACATATCCTGGCTGTCATCCCCTCAAATAACCAGTAAATTATTTCCCTCCAGGAAGTTGTGTCTAAGGCTTGGTATGAGTCTCTCGTGTGTGTAAATCTAGCTATTCAAATCCCAAACTATAACAAAATGACTGTTTTCAGAAGAATACAGTAGTTATTCCTGACAACTTAATGGCATCCTTTAATCAACAGCTTCAGCCACTGTTCTGTTTCTACTGAAATAACGTTTAGGGTTTGTAGCTCATAATTTCATTTTTCATATGTCCCTTAGGTTTATATTTCCTCCACATTATTTACTTATTCTACAATGTAAAGTGTCTTCAGGGATGTTCATGGATAGAAACTCTAAGTTTCTGCGGATATTTTAAAGATGGATGAATCTGTTCCCTTGATGAAAACGGTCATAACAGAAAATGAGAATTAGTCCTACCTGTATGTCTCGATGAAACACAACAATTAGGAAGATAAAATTTGGCTATGCTAATTCCAGGAGAATCAGTTCCTTCTTTTTAGTAATTTTTAATATTTATACTTATCATCTTAGTTAATCATCCTTATTGGGAAACATTAATAATATCAGACAGTTTGAGATGGTGCTTGTTTTAATTATTGTATTTTCTTCCCCATCCAAAATGACTCAGTCTGAACCTTGATCTTCTTTCTTTAACTGCTGAAATGTAATTGCCTTAGGGAGCTAAATACATATATTTTTTCTTCTCTCATATGTTTCTGCTATATCATTATTTCCTGCCCAGGAATTGTTCTGACACTTTGACTTTCAAAATGGGATGCTTTATAAGACTATTTTTGAGGTTACGTTTGAGAGTGTGTCTTTTTCCTAATAAGCTTGGTTATCATGCAAATAAATTAGATATCAAGTCTTATTTTTCATTAGACTTATTTGCCCAGGAGAGTCAAAGTTATTTTCAGTCTTCAATACTGCCTTAGACTTAATGTTCCTAGGGAAAGAAAACGTGTTTTTAATTTTTATTTCTTTGTAATTTTTAGGGAAACAATGGCCCCAAGGATTGTTTATGCAGAAAAAAATATTAGAAGAATTTCCAGCCATTCTATTTACACGAAAGACTAGTTTTATGGAAAGGAAATTTAATCCCTGAGTGAACAAGAATCCCTTCTTCTTGAAATGATAAGGACTACGGCAGTTGTAACTCTGGTAGATAAGTTTGTTAATCCTTGCCTTATAGTTGAAATGGAATCATCTCTGTTTTATAGATTAGATAAGTGTAGTTTGGAAGATGAAAGTTTCTGCCACGTTAGTCCAAACAGGAGAAAGAAGAGTTAAGAGCAATAAACAAACTCCCTCTGCGTCTGTAGTCAACTCTGGAAGACTTGATTCGATATCACCTCAACTTTAAGTTGAAAAGCCTTTGCTTAATAGATTTTCCAAATTAGAGATGTCTTTTGGCTTCATGTAACACCGGGTAATTTTAGAGAATATCACTATGTAAATCAGCAGATGAATAATAATTGCAGAAATAACTACATGTGGAAACAGCAATTAGCCAATAAATCCACTTAATTAGTCTTAATAGTTTCTTTTGCTCTTTATGCTATTTAATACTTTAATGCTGTCGAATATGCATTGCATATTTTAAAATATATTATTTAAGCAATGTTCTTATAGATAAACCAAGGGTCCTAATCATTTAAAAATAAGTTGTAGATTACTTCACTTATGGTAGTGGAGTCGGCAAAGCACTCTTCTCATCACACTGCATATTAACTGCCTGTGGAATGGGTGCTTTCTCATTGCAAAATCATAATGCAATGCGATTAATCCTAAATGAACACTATTCTGCAGGTCCACTAAGCCTTGCCCTTATAGGTGTTTCTGCAGCCATGATTTTGGGTTGACTGGATTTGCAAGCTCACTCCGCTACCCACAGAATGAAACGTGGATTGCTGTTGTCTCTGGTAGGCTTGTTAGAGATAGCGGCACCCAACAAGAGCTCAAGACCCAACTTTACTCCAGTTTACACTTGGCTGTACACAACGAAAATAAACAGCTGTGGGCAAGGACTTCTTCCTAGAGTTGGGCACTTCCTGCCTGGAGCCCCTGGGAAGGATCTAAAGGAAGCAGCAGCTGAAGGGCAGGCCATCTAAAAACCAGCCAAGGATCGTCTTTTCACCCCAATGCCTTGTCTCTGCCTATTCATACACTTTCTTGGCACTCCGACTTAGATACTTCAGTACACATTATCCCCAGATGTCATCTCTCTGCTTAGAATAGACTACATTAATAAACTTACTATTTAAATGATCCCCAATGAGGGAAGTATCAATAGGCAAATTCCATTTGTGGTTTCACTCAGACTTGAACAGATACTCTTTATTTACTGCCAAGTTATTTCAATAGATTACTCAATAGATCACTATGAACTTGCCTTGGGTTTCCCAGGATTTTATAGAACAATCTAGAAATTTTCAAATTAAATTTTGGATAAATGCAAGAAGGCAGAACACGAAGATTGAACACTATGATTATGAATATATGCTAAAACTGCATAAAAATAAAGAAGAAAGTATTTTCCAGTGTTTTAAATGTTCTCTAAAACATTTAAAAATGTTTAAAAGTGTTTGTTAAAAATGGCAGGATTTTGAGTGTTTTCTTTTTTCCTTTGTGTGTTTTCCAAGGTTCTGCATTAAACACATACATGTTTTGTTCTGGGAAACATGACTAGCCCAAATAATGGCAACGTAGGCATTTGTGTTTAAAAACATTCTGTGGGAAAACACTATAAGTGAAGAAAGCCACAGAAAGGCAAATCTCTCATGTTCTCACTCATACGTGGGAGCTAAATATTAAAAACAATTGAGCTCATGGAGACAGACAACAGAACAATGGACAATGGTCACCGGAGGCTGGGAAGGGTGGCAGGATGGGGGCATGAAGTGGGAAGGTTAGTGGGTGCAAAAATGCAGTAAGATAGGATGAACAATAGTGGACAGTATGACAAAATGACTGTAACCAATAAGTTACCGTACTTAAAATCACTAAAAGAATGGAGTTGGAAAGCGAAGGGTCAGATGGTGGAACCCTCCCAGACAGAACGTGCCCACCCCCACCTTTCCAACCCCTCAGAACCCCGTCCACCTACACCCACATGCTGACTTCCTTCTGGAGCTCAGCTCTCCCGCATCTGGGGGGAAACAAAGGCCAATGTGGCCCACACAGAGCCTGGACTCCATTTCCTTTCATTCACGTTTCGGAATAATCTTTTATTTTTGGTCTTTGACCTCTCAGAAAGCTCCTAACACAAAGACATGTTAAATATCTGAGATAGTGGATACCTCAGTTTTCCTGATTTGATGAATTCACACTGTGTACCTGTATCAAAATGTCCCATGTACCCTATAAAGATATGCAACTGTTATGTACCCATAATAAATTAAAAATAAAAACTTCTGAATGTCCTTTCTTCACTTCCCTTCCTCTTACTTCCTCTCTCACAACTGAAGTTCCTGTGTAAGTGCACACGTCTGTGTGTGGATACACATGGTTTCCAGGTGATATCCTCCCCCCACAAACCTCCAGCGCTGCAGCGCTCAGCGAGGAAATGTCAACATGCTCTGCCCAGGAGCTGCTTAACGTGCTGGTGATCTACAGTGAACCTTATTTACAAGTCTTGCCAAGGATAAAACTGCTATTACTAATCTCTGTGTGTATGTGCTCATGGCAATGGAAATTGGTTAAGGGGTTATTTTTGATGCAGGGTCCCCCACTTTCTAGGCCCAGGTGAGCTCAGAAATCAGATCCCCATCTCTAGGCACAAACAGGCTGCCCTTTCCAGGCCACACCTCTTGGGCTCCGGCAAGTTCATGAACGTTTTGGGTGGTTCCACCTTAAGTAGGGAGCATACATCCTAATTCCTTCCCTGAGACAAAAACTGAAAACTGCAAAGACCTAATAACTTTACCTCAGTGAGGCACTGCATTCATTCATTTATTAGTATACTCATTAACTTTGAAAAGGTGTTTTTCCACCTACCAAGTCCTGGCAAAATGTGATATATAGCCCTAGACCAAAGGCCCACGCGGGAGGCTTCCATTTGGGTCTTTCCCTTTGCCAGAAGCTCTGGTGCTTTTTACTTTTGTCTTTCTTTCTGTCTAATAAAATCCTATCTTACCGCTGATCTGTGGTCCATGGGCTCGTTCTTCAAATCCCCCCAAGACCAAGGACCTACTGAAGAAAGAAATTCCAGTAACATTTTCACAAGAGAAAACCATCAAGCCTCTTGTAAATCTTTTTCTTCTTATTATTTTTTTAATTAAATCATAGCTGTGTACATTAATGTGATCATGGGGCACCATACACTGATTTTATACACTATTTGACATATTTTGATCACACTGGTTAACATAGCCTTCCTGGCATTTTCTTAGTTATTGTCTTAAGACATTTATATTCTACATTTAGTAAGTTTCACATGTACCCTTGTACGATGCACCGTAGGGGTGATCCTACAATCACCCTCCCTCTACCCATCCTCCTCCCTCCCCCCTCCCTCTTTTTCAATTAACTTAACTTCCCTGGGAACCAAAGGGCTAGAATGCCATCATTGTACATATCTTCCATCAAAACCTGCAGACGACATAATTTAAATGATTTATTTCATGAAGATTCTACTAGAAAGTAAAATTCTACATTAATATTTTGGGTTTTTTCGATTGTTGAATAGGAGTAGGTTGTGCGAATGAGAGATTCAGTCCCCAACTCTCGCACTAGGAGGAAGTAGTTGAAACTATCGTAAAGCAGTTTCCGACCCCTACCCCCTTCAGCTTCACCAAAGTCTCTCTAGTGCATTCGCTCTGCTAGTAATGCTCACATTTTCCTGAGCAAAATTCAGGCCTGTAAAGAAGTTTTTCTTTATTCAGATACCTTTTACTCTAGAAATTTATATATTCTTTAAAAAAAAAAAAAATCACTGCATAATTTGGAGAAATTTCACAAATAATTTGAAGGCTTGCCAAGTTTTGACCATCTCTGTTGAAAATTTTGTCTAAGATTAGGAACTACACTATCCCTAAATAATAGCATCAGATACTTAATTTTCACAACCAAGGCCAAAGTAATATTTAAAATAATTTCAATATAACCAGGGTTTAAATGATGCTTTACAGTAATACCAGCAAAGAGAGGATTCTGAGCAATGCTTTATTCTCAAAATTGTTAAAGAATTCTAAGTGGGCTCTACCTTGGGAATATTAATATTTTTAGTGTTTGAGATCTGTTTTGAGGAATTACATGATTTCAAACATAAAATAAATCTTCAGTTCTTATTCTTGCTATTTTGGAAACAAACACAGGTCAGAGAACTAACAATACCATTTGTTATCAGAAAACGTGGCAGCTATGAAAAGAACAAAGAATTAAGATCTACACAGGAGTAGAAACCCCTGGTAAATGATATAAGTCTGCCCAAAGCCTCTCCCGACAATAATTGGATTTGGTTGACTAGAGCCAAGAGTAAAAGTGAACAGATGTTAGGTGATGAAGCAGAACTTGCTCTTTTCAGATTAAACTACTAATTATGAGTGGATAATGATGTGTGCGACTGGTAGGCTCTGAAAGTGTTTCTAATTCAGACCAAGTAATAAGACAAAGGGCTAATATATTCAATTCTACACAGGGTTGGAATCTAGACTTTTAAAAAGCTACTTAAAAAACAGCAATCACTAGGCAGCACCTGTGGCTCAGTGGGTAGGGCGCCAGCCCCATATACCAAGGGTGGTGAGTTCGAACCTGGTCCTGGCCAAACTGCAACAAAAAAACAGCTGGGCATTATGGCGGGCACCTGTAGTCCCAGCTACTCGGAAGGTTGAGACAAGAG
This sequence comes from Loris lydekkerianus, assembly GCA_963574355.1. Lineage (NCBI taxonomy): Eukaryota > Metazoa > Chordata > Mammalia > Primates > Lorisidae > Loris > Loris lydekkerianus. Next base: position 25,329 of record CAUYPK010069389.1, on the reverse strand, counting down.
AATCTCCTAAGCCCAGGTGTTGGAGGTTGCTGTGAGCTGTGGTGCCACAGCACTCTACTGAGGGTGACAAAGTGAAATTCTGTCTCAAACAAAACCAAACCAAACCAGCAATCACTAATATGAGTATGGACAAATGACATTTTGGGGACTTTTGGAGAGAATTCCATGAGAAGGTTTTTTTTTCCCTGTATAAATTATGACCAGACTATAGTCTCCTTATTACTATGACCCACCAGAACACATTTTAAAAATCTTAATTACTAGTTTAGAATTATCATACAATTGACTAAAATGCTGTTTCCTAGAAATCAAACAAATAATGCTGTCAAAATCTTAAACAATCTTGGAGAGTCAATGACTGACAATAAAAGATGATTCCGAAACGTGAATGAAAGGAAACGGAGTCCCGGTTCTGTGTGGCTGACACTGGCCATTATTTCCACCTGGGTACAGAAGAGCTGAGCTCGAGAAGGAAGGAAGTCAGCACATGGGTTAGGGTGGATGAGGGTGGTAGAGGTCGGCAGGGTGGGGTGGCACGTTCATCTTTCCTGGGTGGGACATCCGATTTCCCTCCATTTGACTCTATCAAGCTTAACTTTGTATTTTCTCAAAATCATGGTCTGCATTAGTGTCCTGGGGCTCGTGTAACATATTACCACAAACTTGGAGCTTAAAACATTAGAAGAGTATTCTTGCACCGTTCTGGAGGGCTGAAGTACAAATCCAAGGTACGGACAGGCCTGCATTCCCTCTGGAGGCTCTAGGGAAGGGTCTGTTCCTTGCTTCTTCCTGCCCCCAGGGCCTGTTGGCACTCCTGGCAGTTGTCCCCTTGCCTGTTTCATCTTCACATGGCCTTCTCTGTGTGTCTGTCTCAAAACTCCCTCTGTCTCTCTCATAAAAACCCATGTGGTTGCACTTAGGACACTGGTGATCCAGGATAAGCCTCTCCTCTGAAGATCCTTCACCTAATCATATCTTTTCTTCTATGGATTTGATGTGGCTATCTTTGGGGGATAATTTTTAGCCTATGACACTGTCTTTATTTCATTGTTTATGAATGCTTGTCAGGGTCACTCTGTTCCTCAATGTACTTCATACATGTCTCTCAATGTATTAGAATATATTGTCCGTACATTCCTTTTCATATTTCTGGCATTTATTTTAAAGTTCTCAAGTAGTTTATCTGTTGTTCTTTCTGCTCCTACTAATAAGAGAGAGAGAGTCAGAGACAGAGAGAGGGACACATGAGGAGGAGGAGGAGATTGCTGTGCAAACTGATTCAACCTATTCAACTGGACTAATCAATAATAGTTGATGAGATGTCCCAAATCATGGGTTTGGTCTTTTGTGGTTTATATTTAGAATCCACCACATATGGTTCTCTTCATATCTCCAACCACAGAGTTAAAGACACTGGCAAATAGTACGTTTACAAATGTCCCATCTGAGTGTAATAAATGCATTATGGTCAGATGGGGCATTGGGGAATGCGGGATCTGCAGTGAAATTCAGGAGAAATGGAATAATTCATTTTATTCAATTTTACAGATTACAAAAGTCTTTTGGAAAGACAGCATAAACTAATCTTTACTTAGTTTTCTTGATCTGGATTTTAGGGACATTACTAAAATAAATACAGCAGAACCTTTGTAGCTGACATCTCCCTACACTAACCACCTCCTTAAGTTTACCTGATTTTCACAGACCAGACACTCACCACATGTAGGTATCAGTACAGTGAAACTACTTCCTTATGTTGACCACCTCTGTACAAAGACCAGTTTGTTATGGTTCATTGGGTGGTCAACTTATAGAGGTTCCACTGTAGTTTTAAGAAGAAAACAATATAAACTGGAAATTTCAGGTCATATTCGTTTTTGTAGAAGATTGGGGGGAAAATGCCTACTCTGACTTCCCTCTGAGTAAAGCAGACCACCCTCCCTGATGGAGGTGAGTCTCATCAGATTAGCTGAAGGCCTGAGTAGAACCAAAGCGTTGACCCTCCCCGAGTAAGAAAGAATTCCTTCTCCTGACTGCCTTTCAATAAATGTGTGTGTGCTGTTACTGATGTTTTAAGCTCAGAATTAAATTCCATCTTGTAACAGAGAATACTGACTCCTCTTATCCTATAATGAAGAGGTCTCTCTTGGAATGCCTGTGCTATAAAGTTCTGTAACTGCTGCTGGTATTCGAGCCTTCAAGCAACAATGAACACATATGTTCATTTTCTAGTTTATGCTTTTCATTTGTGCTTGTTTTAAATCATATGCATATAGGACCAAGAGCAGATAAAAATTTGTACAGAGAGCTTTTTACTTTAAGGATAAAATAGGCCCAAGAGGATCTATGATTTATTATTTTACTGAAACTTTTCAAATTTATATCTGGTTTACAAACAAACAAGAATAGAAATACTTAGTTATTGGACAGTTGATAGAAGTCAGAGGGTTTCAGGTCAGTGACTTAAAAGTCTGTGTCAGGAAAATATGTGATGATTAATTTTATATGTCAACATGACTGGGTCACAAGGACACCAGATACTGGTCAAACATTATCCTGGTGTCTCTGTGAGGTTGTTTTTAGATGAGATTAACATTTAAGCTGGATGTGCTGGCTCATTTTAGGAAACCAGGAGGTGGGATGATTGCATGATGCCAGGAGTTGGAGACCAGCCTGGGCAACAGAGAGACCCCATCTCTAAAAAAAAAAAAGTAGCCAGGTAAGGTGGCACATGCCTGGAGTCCCAGCTACTTGGGAGCCTGAGGCGGGAGGATTATTTGAGCCCAGGAATTCCAGGTTACACTGAGCTATGATCAGACCAGTGCATTCCAGTCTGGGTGACAGAGTGAGATCCTGTCTCTCAAAAAATACAAATAAATAAATAAAATAAAAATAAGTAGATGAGCGAGCTGAGTAAAGCAGATTGCCCTCCCTAATGTGGGTGAATGTCATCCGATTAGCTGAAGGCCTGAGTAGAACCCAAACGCTGACCCTCCCCGAGTAAGAAAGAATTCCTTCTCCTGGCTGCCTTCCAACTGAGACATCAGCTTTTTCCTGACTTACAACTTGGATTTTGAAATATCAGTTCTTGGGTGTGGAGCTACCTGCCTTTCAGACTAAAACTACATGCCACTGGCTCCCCTGTGTCTCCAGCCAGCCAATTTACCCTGTAGATCTCAGGAGTGGTTAGCTCTCCATAATCTAGGAGCCAATTCCTTACAGTGAATCTCTCTGCACCTCCCTCTCCCTCCACACACATGAGCGCATGTACACACACACACACACCCTGATGGTCCTGTTTCTCTACAGAACCCTAACTAATACAAATGTTCTTTAAAGTTGTCATCATGTAGCCTGGGGAGACATCTATAAATTTAATTAGATCTCAATATAATATCCATAAGAGTAAGGCAGATAGAAAGAACATTAAAAAACATACAGTTGGAAGTTTGCAGTAAATATAACTAAATCTAATCCACTCATGTGAGTGGTGGGGAGGATTTTGGGCTTCTGTGAGATGGCATGAGGTTTAGTAATATACAGCTTCAATATTGTGGATATGGTCTGTGACAGAGCCACTGTAACGGGGCGCAGTGGGCAGTTAGGGTCGTTTGTAAGAGCCCAGTACTAATTCAGGAGAGGAGCTCATATGAGCTTCAAAAAATGTCAACAAGCTGAGAGTTTAGTTACCTAAAAACTACAAGGAAGGTAGCTGCAATCATGTTTCAAAAAATGTCACTGAGTACTTGATGGGTAAGCATCTTTTATCTTCTAGCCTTGGTAAGATTTAGCATAAACACACATGCGCGCACACACATGCACACACACACACACGTGTATACATATATATATGTACATGAAACATAACCCCTAGTATCAAATAATGTTGCATTAAACAGTCTATATATTTGATTATTTTATACACTTGTAATTTTAAAATATTTTGGCCAATTACAGGAAGAGTATACAGGGTGTCCATAAAGTTCGTGTGTGATTTTAAACAGTTGTCTATTCGACTATTATGGACACCTATTAGAACTGTGATTCCCACCTAAAATGTGAAATCAAGTAAATGATTTAAACTCGTAGTTTTGAGCTGAAAGATTACCAAGTTTGCATCCACATCTAGAAAACTTTAATAGAACTTGATAATCATTTCATCTTTCTAAGTATTTAATTGGCAAGTTGCTCATATATTCATTTAAGTTAGAAAATTTAAAGTACTTGAGAGAAAATTAAATATATTAAGTTTGTAAGTTAACCTTTAAGTGTTTAAATATGTTTAACTACATTTAAAAATGGGACAAAATCGCTAATCAAACTTCTTTCAAGAGTGATTGTTAAACTTTAATTTATATTATAAACAAACTAATAAAGTTTGTAAGCTGAAATTAAATTTTTAAGTGCATCTATGATTTTAATTATGGAACTTTCATAGCACACTGGTAAGTTTTAAAGTCATAGCAATGTCACACTAATGTTTTTATATATAAATACGTAAAGATTGCCCTCATTTGCCCTTGACAATGGCCTTGTACAGTCCCATTTGAGAGTTAAGCAAATAAGAATCCTGTATCGGAGATGAGAGCAAGCACAGATCTTGCTCCTTTAGCATAGGAACAGGTGGCCTTGGTGAGAAGTCAGCCAAGCTTCTCTCCCATGCAACCTGAGTGCTCAGAAATTAGGAAATTCATCCTTCAGGATTAACGGTCAGACAGCTATTACTTTCTAAGTACTTTTTAAGACATCACTGATGAATAAGAAATCATCAAGTTAAAAAAATATCTGAGACTGATTTGATCAAGGGACAGAAAACTATAGAATAAACCGCAGCTTCTTCTGAGAAATCCATGAGTTTCTAACTGAAAATGCCAGTTAACGTAGTCTGTGAGCATTTGGGGATTATAGCTAATCACCAAAAATCACCATGAAGGATCTCAACTCAATGTGAAGAGTGATCTTTCCCTTTTTCTATGAGCTCTTTGTGGGAAAAAATAAACACCAAGTTGGAGAAGGAAAGGAAAGCAGAGAGTAATACTGTCCTCTTAGTAATGAGGGGTTCAAGCTGTTTCTGTTATATATTTTTTTCCAGAATGTTCAGTCCAGCTGTCCAGTCTTACCTGTTTCCCTCCCTCACACTGAAAATTCAAAAGGCAATGAACCCTGGTTTTCAAGGACTGCACAGCAGCTGGGATGGTCCCTGGTGCGGCAAAGTCATCCCAGCCAATGAAGAGTGAGCTATGAGGAAAGAGGGTTCAAAGTTACTTCTTTTTTAGCACAAAGGACTTAAGAGACCCAGAAGCAGACTGCTCTGGAGAATTCCACGGAAATCTTATTACGGATTATATAAGGAAATGTACTTTCCAAATGTAACAGAAACAAAATAATGAAATCTTCTAAGTGGACCATGCTTTTCAAGCAAAGCCTAAGTCTTCATTTGCTATGGATTTGTCCCATTTCCCTCCCTAAGATACAATTTATCCATCTCAGTCATGACATTTTTTTATTCCTCAACAATTTCCTCTAAAAAAAGTAATGAAATAATTCTGAGAACTAAAGCATTTACTGAAAATCAGCTGTATCTACATACAAAATTCTGGCAACTATGCAATCCACAAACTTGCTGAGCACTTTGTCACTGACAATATTAATGATTTTCTCTAAAGGATATTTTACAGTGAAGAATAATTATCCATCCATATATCAATCAATCAATCATCTATATTGCCCACTCAAAATGAACCGTTCACTGTTATCCACATTAATTGGAAAAGGCAATGCTTTTCCCCCTAGTCTTGGTTCTAATCACTAGTGAATTAGCAAGAGCCATCTAGAAAAGACACACACACATGTGTGAAAAATATAATGCTATATATATAGCGAGAGGGTAGCTAATTTTGAACAGTTTGTTTCCTTTCCAGGTTGTCAGATCTTAAACATGATTAGTGGATGTGGTATCTGCATCTAATAAAAAAAGATACTCCAGAAATAAGGCACTGATTAAAAGCAAACAAACTAAACACCACAAAAAAGGAATGTACTAATCTCCAAATGGAAAAGAAACCATGTCTGGTGGTACTATTAATACACCGTATTGCATTCTTTAACAAAAAGTGTCTTCTTTTCTGACTGACCCGCTTTTCCCTCTGTTATCTAGAATACTTCCCTGAGTTCTGTGTATAAGTACAAAGAACCAGGAACCCGTGAATTGTTGACCAATAAACCCTGGTGCTGTGATTCCAAGCCACTGTGGATTTTGTGTGAAGTCCAAGAGCAGCTGGGAAGGATCCTTTGGAGAACATGAAGGGTGGCACTGGATACAGGAAGGACGCCTGATTTTTACAAAATATTCTTCAAGCAAATATTCTTCAAGCCAGTGGTCCCCAATGCCTTTGGCACCAAGGAATGTTTCATGGGAGACAATTTTCCCATGGACAGTGGGGGAGGCGGTTGGGGTGTGGGAGGTGGGGCTCAGGTGGGGATGTGAGCAATGGAGAGGCTGTAAATACAGATGGAGGTTTGCCGGCTCCCGGCTGCTCACCTCCTCTGTGTGGCCTGGTCCAAAACAGGCCATGGATTGGTACTGGTCCACGCCTGTGGGTTGAAGACCACAGCTCTAAGAAATGGTGGTTAAACCTTGTTAGAGCAGAAGGGAAATCTGAAAAGCTTCAAGCCTGTGGTAGATGAATTGCAAAAACATCCCAGTTGCACCCCTCCCTACCCCACACCCCTTGCAACATGAGCTTGCATCTTCCCATTCTTGGTGTGGTGTAAGGTGGGGAGTCCAGTCCTTCCTCTTGAATTTCTGTGTTCTGTGGCTTGCACTGGCCAACATTGTGCCTCAAGAGCTATGACTATTTCTTTTAGTTGTTGTTGTTGCAGTTTGGCCGGAGCGGGATATGAACCCGCCACCCTTGGTATATGGAGCTGGTGTCCCACCCACTGAACCACAGGCGCCACCCAAAAGCTATGACTATTTCAACCCTCCTTCTCAGAACCTAGCCCTTCCCATGATCTGACACCTAATGAGGAAAAAGAAACCAGCCATTGCTGCAGGCCCAGCTCACAGCTCACCAATAGCCAAACATAGGCATGAGGCTTCTCTTGATCACCAGGTCCCAGGCTGCCCTGTAGCCTGAAAGAGCTTATCCAAGCTCAACCATGCCCTGCCCAGATCAGCGCAACTGCCCGCTGACCCTTAAGTTTGTGAGCAATCATAACATAAATGTTCATCATTTCAAGCTGGGTTTGCCGGAAGTGTGTTCTGTAGCAATATCTAACTGATATCCTACTGAATATCTAACTCAACAGGCCACGGCAAACACCACTGATGCCATCGGAAGGTAGAGGCACCTTGTTTATCTACATTTATGTTCCTACATATAACCTCCAACAGGATCTTAAAAGTTCCTGATGGACTGAAACAGTATCCCCAAGTAGTGAGGGCACAGCTGTGATGAGAGTCTGTGGGTTCATAGGCGCAGGACTTCTGAGCACTGATGTTCCAGATGAACTCATGGCTCAGCTGAGAGGGTTCATGCATATGTCTATAGTTAATTAACTTGACTTTTTCTATTTTGCTTTATTGAACCTAAAGAACATCAGAGTCTGTTCAGGAGCCACACGGCAGGTTCCCTCCTAACCATTGCAATGAACCAGACAGCTTTCCCTTCAGCGTAAAAACTCTCTTTAAAGGAAGATGACATGGTAACAATGAAAGCCCCACCTACGGTGGGAAGTGCGAACCTCACCAAAAACTCTCACATAGGAAACAAAGTCAACACCCGCCACCCCAAGCAGACAGGACAACATATTCCAAAATCCCACTGCAATTGCCCAAACTCAGCCAATCCTGAATCCTGGAGGTACACATGTGTTTTTGTTTTTTAAAAATATTGTACAAAGTAGTATGAGGTAAAAAGCACAGAATTAGAAGTCCAGAGAAGTCCTGTTCTACCACTGATAGCTGCATAAACTTGCCCAAGCCCCTGGATGTGTGGACAGCCAGACAACGGCTAAAGAATCTTCTAGTCTTGTAATCTGATGCTTGCTTTCTGGATTTTAGTTCATGGCTGTGAATGCATGTACAGAACTGAACATGACCCAGGGAATGAGCCCTTCACTGAGAGGGCTCATTCTCGCCTCCACGATCAGTGCATCCACCTTGAGGAAGACCAGCCTTTCTGTACCTGAGGTGGACTATCTGTATAGTTAGTGATGCATTTGGGCTAAATAATCTCTGAGGTCCCTTCCCATTGAGAATGCCTGATATCTTAATGCTCCAAGGTTATGTATTTTATATTTGATTTCTAAACAGAAAATCAAAGCTCATGAGCAGGACTTGAGAGCACTGTGAATACTAATCATGATGTAAGCACGCAGAGATGGGGGGTCATTATATGTAAGAAGAGGTAGGTCAAACCAAGCTTGAAGTCACATTTTCTGATTTAGTTGCAAGGGTGACACATGGGCTGTTATTTGTGGACGTGCTTCTGGTGAATAGAAAACATGATCTGCTACCAAAACCAAGTGTGTTTTGCACCACACCACTTACACAACATCTCACTGCACCCCAGAGAGAGTCGGGAAGCTCAGGGTAAACCCCGAACACTATTAAAGAAATAAATACCCCTGACACTTGTTAAACTGGTAAGAAAGACTTCATTCAGGACCACCTCAATGAGGTCCTGCAGGAGGGAGAGATATTGGCCTCAACATTGAACACAGTGAGGACAAATGAAGGTTTAATCCCATGAGCGAAGGTAGGGTCAGTGGATTGAGAGGAGACATCGTGGGAAGGATTCTTGCTAGAAACAGGTCAAGGATTTACACATCAAAGACAGGGGTTGAGGAACGTGATGAGACATCAAGAGTGAGGGTTCTCGCTACACTGACTGAGTAGGTTTTTGTTAAAACTGGACTCTGCAAGGACTGACAGAGAAGCCCAAGGTGAAGCCTATTTGGGACGAAGACTCACAGAATGTCACCAATTTTGGTCAAGAGAGAGCATTTGTCGACATAAAGTGGCCCAAGAGATACTTGCAAAAGTAGTACTTTACCTCAAGTTGAAACTTTCAAGCACCAGGACCCCAAATCTCCTTTGTCACACAGGAAAAGAGCAGAATGATTTGAGGGACCTCCTTGAGCCCAAGAAGACAAGACATAAACATTTAGTGATGAAAACATTTCCAAGCATGGACTTGGGGAACCCCTGGTGTGTGTGATATCAACAAAGTTGGACCACATTCATTTGGGCTCAGGTTACTCCAAAAAGCAGGATGGAAGGCCAGGTAACTTAAAAGCAACATTGTAAAGGGTGCTAATGTGATAATGATGTGAAAATGTCCTTAAAGCTGTAGCCTAGAGAAAATATAACAGACCAAAAATTATCTCCATGCTCCACCACCTCTTACTTGGGCATGCCCCTTCTCCCTTTCAAAACCCACCTGACTTTCTTGTGCCCTATACCTCTGATGACTAACAGGGTTGGGCCCCAAATGCATTTCACCATATAGTTAGGCTGCACCCCTGCTGGCTTTGAGATACCTTCTACCCATGTTCTCCTTTAAACAAGCAAAAACTAACTTAACTTGTCCTTTAATTTAATGAATTGGATCTATACCTTTCCCCAGGTAACAAATGGAGTAGAGGATTAATCCCTTCCTGTTAACTACTTCACCTCGTAGATGTCTCAGTAACATAATGAACCAAACTCAGTAGAAGAACTATGGAATCAACTTGCCTCCCAAAGGCATTCAGAAAAGATGAGTAAATGAAAAGACTGAGGAAAAAAAAAAAAAAAAGCCCAGCAGTCTAAATATCTTGAACATCATTAGTCATCTAAACAATAAAAATTAAAATAAAATGCCATTTTCAGTTATCATATCCAAGAAGAGAATCTTCAGTGCTAGGAAGGATGCAGTGGGGCACACTAGGAATTGTTACAACCATTTGGAATTTGTACCAGGACACTTCAACGTTCACACCAGGAGACTTCGAAGTTCACACCAGGAGACTTCGAAGTTCACACCAAGGAGACTTCAAAGTTCACACCAGGATACTTCAAGACTCACACCAGAAGTCTTCAAAGTTCACACCAGGAGACTTCAAAGTTCACATACCCTTAGTCCACTACTTGCTAAGACTTAATCCTAAGATTCCAGAAGTAAGGTCTGAGATTGATATAGTTCGTCTTTGCTATACTATGTATGATTAAACCACGTATATGTGCTATTGTACATGAAGCCACTGGAATTTTATGTGGGCATCAAAAAATACATTGTTCATTGTTTTTACATTAAACAATATTTAGTAATATGTAAATCTGTATCTATATGGTGCATATCATTTAAATATATAAATACTTATATAAACTGATTTATTAAAAAAATAGAATAGTAGTAATGTATCAAAATTTTAACAGTGGTATTCCTAGATTAATAGGTTAGAGCAGGGGTCCTCAAACTTTTTAAACAGTGGGCCAGTTCACTGTCCCTCAGACCGCTGAAGGACCAGACTATAGTTTAAAAAAAAAACTATGAACAAATTTCTATGCACACTGTACATATCTTATATTGAAGTAAAAAAACAAAACGGGAACAAATACAATCACACCGCCTCATGTGACCCGAGGGCCGCAGTTTGAGGACCCCTGGATTAGAGGGTGGTTTTATTTTGTTTTTAACTTTTTCTTTGTTTTCCCTTTTTTAAAACATTAAGTATGACTTTTTTTACAGTACGAATGAATATGAATTATTCTTACATAGGAATTAAAGTTCCCAAGTAAATAGAAATTAAAATTCCTTTAAAAATCATAATAAGGTCTGGGCACAGTGGCTCACACCTGTGATCCCAACACTCTGGGAGGCTGAGGTGGGAAGATTACTTGTGTCAGCAGTTGAAGACCAGCCTGAGCAAAAGCAAGGCCTCATCCTCACATCTCTACTGAGAATAGAAAAATTAGCTGGGCATTATGCCAGGCATCTGAAGTCCCAGTAACTCAGGAGGCTAAGGCTAGAGGATCATTTGAACCCAGGAGCTTGAACTTATGAGCTAGTCTGAGACCATGGCACTCTCGCCCGAACAACAGAGAGAGCTTCTGTCTCAAAAAATAAAAAATCATAATAAAATCAAAGTCTTTAAGGAAATCTATTAAAGGCCAGGTGGGTCCTATCTTTAAGGGTCAAACAACCTGTTCAGGATTCTGAAATCTCGGGACATGTGACCAGACTTTTTTCTACCTAAGTGTTGGAAACAAGACCTTGAGCGTGACAGTTGCTCTCGGGGCTTGGTGAGGCTGATGTAGAGCCCTTGCTCTGAGCAAGGCATCCATCCTTTGCTTCCCACCTCTTGTTGGAAGAAGGAAAAATTAGCTCTCTGAACCAGGAGAGAGATTACTGTCCAGCCAGGGAACCAGCCCTACACTGCAGGGTTGATGTGTCCACCAGCAGCACAACTGCACCTTGTGCTGTGGCCCCACGTGCCCAACAATGCAAAGTCCACTCTCAGCCTTCCTAAGGCTTTTAAATTCCTATATCCTTGATCCCTACACTGTATCAAGGTAACAGTTGTTCCCCCAGATAACCAGGGCCCACCAGACTCTGAGGGTCATCTAAGTTTTCGGAAAGGCAGTTGTTTTCCCTGACTTCAACCTTAAAGCCTCAAAACATCCTTGAACCGAAATCTGAAATTGATGAATGAAATACTTCTTTGTCATGTTCACATGTATTCTGATTACAGCCAAATAGATATAAAATTCAGTATCTTAAGCATTTTTATTTTTATTTAGAGATGGGGACTCAAATTCCTGGGCTCAAGGAATCCTCTTGCCTTAGCTACCTAATCAAAAACAATCACTGGTCAAATGAGACATTGAAAAAAGAAAAAAAAAATGGTTAAATCCAAGGAAAATACAGTTTCATATGAGTCAGGAGTGGGGTCGGAGTATTCCTCTGGTCTCAGTTCATCACAGAGCAGAGACAGCTTAGCCAGAGCCCTGCGACGCACACAGACGCTCTTAGAAAGTGCAGGCATTTGCCAACAGAAGCGCCGAGCAGGACGTGGACAGCCACTTTGGTGGGGATATTGGAGAAGTTTGAATTAGTGGAGCTTTCCATTTTTATTCTACTCTAAAACTTTGTGCCTTTTATAGACAAATGCTTGTATTTGTTTTATTCATACAGGAATTTATCAGTATTTACCAAGCACCTACTGCGTGTAAGCGATGGACGTTATGCGAGGTGATGGCTGAGGGGACTGACTTGGTTTCCAGCCTCCGAGGTGGAGGCAGAAGTTTGGGCACTTTCCAAGCAGACCTGATTTGCTCTCAATACTCTGGCTCTGGCTGACAGAGTCAGGAAGCACTGCCAGCTGCCCGTGTGCCTGAGGAAGACTCTGGTTTCTGATAGAGGGTTTCTTAATCATGTCACTCTATGTATCTGTCAAAAAACATGATAGCCTCAAACGGCACCTTGTGGTACTGAGAGTATCTGCTGGGAAATGGAATTAACTAGAACATAATCTGGAAAGATGACAGACTTTTGCAATTTGGACAGGAGGGTCCAAATTATGCCTCTACCACCTACTAACATTGTGATCTTTGGCAAATGAATTTAACTTTATGAGCCTCAGTTTCCCCATCAGTTAAATGGGCACAAGAAATGCCAATGCCACAAGACTCTTGTAGAAATTAAACGTATGCGGAAGGTGACTTGCACAGGGCTTGGCACATAATAGACACCAGGAAAACCTCAAGCTCTTTGTCCAGGTCTTCCTCAGCATGGACACCAACCGTGCAACAGGCCGTCCCTGTTCCTGCATCACCTGGACTTCTCTGGGACTGCTGGGGACAGGAGAGTCTGATCCAGAAAGATCATGGTGTTAGTTGGAAAAAGAGAATTGTCCCTTTATCCATCAACAAAATGAATCTTGAAAGTCCTAAGAAAAGGTTAAATCTGGGTGGTGCCTGTGGCTCAAAGGATTAGGGCGCTGGTCCCATATACCAGAGGTGGTAGGTTCAAACCCAGCCCCAGCCAAAAACTGCAAAAAAAAAAAAAAAAAAAAGAAAGAAAGAAAGAAAAGAAAAGGTTAAATCCAAGGAAAATATAGTTTCATGAGAGTCAGGAGTGGGGTCTGAGTATTTCTCTGGTCTCAGTTCATCACAGAGCAGAGATCGGGATCTGAGGGGCCCTGGGACCACTGAGTTCAGGTGCCACTGTATGGTGATGGGTGGCTGAGGGCATGTCCAGCCATGGAGACACTCGCGTATTCCCACAAAGCACGTGGGGCTCGGCAACCCACCCAGAGGGCAATCAGTGCCTGGGCAGAACCTGCTCAGAGTGATCCACTGGAAGGGAGGCTGATTATACCATGTGGAGGTAAGGGGACTCCACGAGGTCCTTGGTGATGTGTCCACACATGGGACACTTCCTGACCAAAGGCTATGGGAAAGTCGCAACTGGCAGAGAGAACTGCATGCACTGACGAGCTTTTTGAGGATGGCAGGATTTTTGTGAGACACTCAGGAAGGAAAATTACTCCTCTAATTAGGGATGATGACCTCATGACTATATTTGGAACTACTCTGGTTCCAAAACTGTAGGGCAATTTTGGTTCCTAATTTTAGTCATTTCTGGTGGAGTTAGGTTTTAAAAAACACATGAACAATATGGGTTCTTTTTTCCTTTTTTTTTTTTTTTTTGAAGTATTGGGGTTTCTCAACTTTTCTTCCTCAGTTGTTCTAGCTTGTACTCATTCGCTTATTCTTTTCCTTTTACTAACACTACAGCAGTCAATTTCTTATCTCTGAGTCATTTCTGTGTATGAGAACATTCACTTATCATAACACTACAAAGTGTCATAAAGCTCGGCACCTGTAGCACAGTGGTTATGGCGCCAGCCAGCCACATACACCGAGGGTAGCGGGTTCGAACCCGGCCCAGGCCAGCTAACTAACTGCAACAACAACAACAACAACAACAACAACAAAAATAGCCGGGTGTTGTGGTGGGCACCTGTAGTCCCAGCTACTCGGAAGGGTGAGGCAAGAGAATCACTTAAGCCTAAGAGTTTAAGGTTGCTGAAAGCTGTGACACCACAGCAATTCACCAAGGGTGACATAGTGAGACTCTGTCTCAAAAAAATAAAAATAAAAATAAAGTGTCATGAATTTGTGATTCTCAATTGTTTAATGCCAGGATATATTAATCCAGGCCTGCTGAGAAGCAGACCATAAATGAGATTAAATGTACAAGAACTTTACAGAGAAACATCTTGAGAGAAAACTGGGAGGGAGGTGGGAAAGACTGGGAGAGTTTTTAGCCTGAGTTGCAAGTCTGACCCTGGTGATGGAGAGAGGGAAGGAAGGAAGGTTGGGTGGGAGTTTCCTATGCTGCTGTGCTGTATAGGGAAGATGTGGGAAGACAGAGGGTAATCCTGAAGCCAGAGCTGGCCTTCCCAGGCCTTCAATCTAATGCACACCCATGTAAGAGAAAAACTCAATTCAATTCAATGGGCGGTGCCTGTGGCTCAACAGAGTAGGGCGCCGTCCCGTATGCCAGAGGTGACGGTTCAAACCCAGCCCCAGCAAAAGCTGCAAAAAAGACAAAAACAAAAAAATCCTCAACTCTATTCAAGATGGGCGGGGGGGGGGGTGAGGAAGAAAAGGGAGGAGAGCGAAGGAGGGGGTGCTCCTACCTAACGGGTGCAAAGTAAGGATATATAGCATCCCTGGGGACGGGAGACGACGTACCACAGGGACTCTATCTAACAAGTGCAAACACTGTAAGCTAATTCTTTGAACCCTCATATTAATCTGAAAAAAAAAAAAAAAAAAGTTGGCTTTCAGAGGAATTCCGTACCTGGGAGCAGCCCATGGGAAGTGCAGCAAACTCTAAAGGGCGGCAGAGTGCTGGCCTCTCCCCGTAGTTGAAGGCTTTGCGGTTACCAGAGAGGCAGGATTTCTCAAACTCAGCACTGCTGACCTCTTCTTGTGGATGGCCTATGTATGTAGGATAGTTAGCAGTGTCTTCGCCCTCTACGATCCTGAAACCCAAATCCCACCAGATAGTGCCAGACATCCCTGGGGGGGCAAAATTGCCCCTAGTTGAGAATCATTTTTTAAAGACTTTTGAGAAAGTTTTGTAGGAAAATATGAAATCAAAGGGATGAAAAATATATAAATGTTTTGAATTATATATCACAATTATTAATAAAAATAACTTAGCTAGGGAATCCAAAGTGAACAAGAGGACCATCCTACAATGACTGGTGCTGCCAACTGGTGTTAATTTCTATTCCAAGTACAGTTTCTTTTTCTGAGATGAACTTAGCAGCAAAATGTCTTACTCTAAGGACACCAAAATAAAGTTTAAAAAATCAAATAGATGCTCTTTTCAGCTTCATGTGTCATATTGTAATGCAAACTCAAATTATGTTTACTTACTTGAAAGATTGATTAAAAATACTTCCCCTGCAATGGCGTCCATATGTTACAATCATGGGAGTCAACGACTCCACCTTGAATTCAATAGTAACATCTGCATCATGAGCTGAAATTAAATTCAGGATTGAGGCAGAGGAGGTTCCTGGAATCTGGTGTTACAGACTTGATCTTCACCACCCATCACAGAGCCTCTGACCCGCCAAGTGGGCAGCAGAGCTGAGTCTCACGGTCACTTACAGTGGCAGCAGGTATGGCTGTCCCAGCTGCAAGCAACCCAGATCCTGGCGCTGAAATATCTCACCTGGACTATTCTGACCTTCTTTCTCCCTTGCCCTGTTTTCAAGAGAGTGGCCAGCATGGCTTTTTTGAAACAAATATGATGCTGCTTCACCTCTTTTCAAAAGCCTCCAAGGATTCCCATTTCACGCATAGTAAAAGTCAAATTCCTTCCACCTAAGTGTCTGTCAATAGATGAATGAATAAAGAAATTGTGGTATGCATACACAATGGAGTATTATTCAGCTGTAAAAAAGAAGGGAGTCTTGTCATTTACAGGTGAGCCTGGAGGGAATTATGTTAAATGAAGTAGTGAAGAACTGAAGGACAAGTCAGACGTGCTCTCACTCATACATGGGGGCTAAAAGGAACAAACAAAACCCCCGAGCTTGTAGAGGCAGAGAGTACAATTGTGGTTATTAGAGGCTAGGAAGGGTGTAGGAGAGTGGAGGATAGTGAGAGGCTGGTTAATGGGTATAAAATCACAGCTAGGTGGGAGGAACAAATTCTAGTGCTCCACAGGAGGATGGAAGGTGTAATATAGCAATAATTTAGGGTATATTTTCACAAAGCTAGAAGATTTTGCATGTTCACAACACAAAGAAATGATCAATGTTCTAGGTCAGCGGTTCTCACCTGTGGGTGGCTACCCCTTTTTAACAATGAAAATACATTGCAGCATCAGGAAGGGTGAGCAGCACTGCTCTAGGTGATGGCTACGCTAACTGCCCTGCTGTGATCATTACATAACTGCACACGCGCGTCAAAATACCACTCTGTATCCCATAAATGTGCAAAATTATTACAGGCCAATCAAAAGCAAAAGGAGAGGAGAATAATTTTGACTCTGGTCAAGAAGGCCCTGATCTTGGCTACTCAAAGCATGGTCTGGGGAGCTGCCGTGGCAGAGGCATCGCCAGGGAGCATGGTAGAACTGCAGACGGGGGGCCTGCTCCTGTCCTTCCGACTCGGCCTGTGCGCAAAATCGCTGGGGGGAGTTGTGGAAATGCTGGAGTCTGGGGAGCTCAGGTCCACGCAGTTACTTCTGAGTTCATCTATCTCCTTCTGCAGCTCCCTGGGGCTCTTGGGGACACTCTCCCCACAGAACACGCCCCAGTCCCAGGGCTCAGGTCCACGCAGTTACTTCTGAGTTCATCTAGCTCCTTCTGCAGCTCCCTGGGGCTCTTGGGGACACTGTCCCTACAGAGCATGCCCCAGTCCCTGGGCTTCAGCTCTTCCACTCACTCTCCCCCTTCCATCAGTTCCCTGCCTTCCCTGACCCAGTGGTCACCAAAGCACTTCTGTGCCCCCAACCTGGTCCTTCCCAGGTCGCTCTATAGCCACGCAGCCTGCTTTATTTTATTCAGACTGTTCCTCTCCCCCCACGCCATCCATTGGTGTATGTGCCTGTGCCTGTCTCCAGGTCTGTGGGAGCAAGGACTCAGGGTGTGACTTAGCTCACTGCTGAATGCCCAGTTCCTGCAACAGTGCCTGACACAAAGTAGGTTTTGATAGATGACTGTGACTGAACGAACAGCTGGACTGTGCTGCCCTGGGAGGAGAATCCCTGGAGAGGATGGAGGTGCACACACAGGACCCAGGAAGGCGGAGGCTGATGTTCCCCCATCACCTGACCCCTTCCTGCCGCCTCTGCCTGACATCGTGGGGATGGTCTTTTCACAGCTGCCTAGAAATGAACTGGGGCCAGAGGCAAGCATGTGACTGCAGGGCAGGTTCTCTCCTGGGTCGGAGGACCAGCAAGCTCAGGCAGACCATCTGGGAACAAAGCTCAGAGAGGCTGCTCCCCTTCCGCCACACAGGCATGTGCATTTTAGTTTACACCATTTTTTAAAAGGGGAAAACAGAGTTTCCAAAACGCACGGGATTTTTCTTTTTTCTTTTTTGCAGAGAAAGAGTAATCTTTACTCCTTCTAAAAAGCAACCTGTTTACACATTTGCCGGAAGGTTTGTCTGGAAAAATATAATAAAATAGGAAAGCTTGATTTGACACATCTGGAGCAGATGGGCATGTTTTGATGGCTTCCTGTGGATGTTTAAATTGGGGGTGGGAGGAGGGAGATGGTAAAACTGCCTGAAGACTCAGGTGGCTGGGAAAGGGCAGAATGCGAGAAAAAGAACAGAATGAAGAGCAGCTACGGCATGAGAGGCTTCCCCTTCCCTTCCCTGGCCAGGGGCGTGCTGTAAATGTTAATGGAAGAAAGGCAACGAGGGCCACGGATCAAATATGCAAACACAGGGTAGGAGAACAATCCATGTAGAAACACGGGTTTTGTTGTTGTTGTTTTTTTGACACAGAGTCTCACTGTGTCGCCCTGGGTAGAGTGCCAGGGCATCACAGCTCACAGCAACCTCCAACTCTTGGGCTTAAGTGATTCTCTTGCCTCAGCTACCCAAGTAGTGGGGACTACAAGCACCCACCACATACCTGACTATTTTTTTGTTGCAGTTGTCATTGTTGTTTAGCTGGCCCGGGCTGGGTTTGAACCTGCCAGCCTCAGTAAATGTGGCCAGCACCCAACCCACTGAACTACAGGCGCCACCTAAAAATACGTTTGGCTCACATCTATTCCTGCATTTCCCAAAGGAAAACTATGTGCCCTGGAGAACCACCAGAGAGAAGAAAATCTGCCTATCTCACACTCACCTTAAATTCAATTTAAATGAAAGCCTTTCGCACAAAGCACAGGTGTGTTGAGGATGCACCAGCCATGCCAAGTGTGTGGCTTTGCACGGAGTGTAGTGACAACAGGCGCAGAAGTGCCTGAGCTATACTAAATGAATTGCACTAAAGGGCGGGCAGGGCGGAGCGTTCAGCAAGATGCCTTTGGCCTCATGCATACCTTTTAGTCACTGAAGTACCAAAGACGATTATAAAGTGACCCACAGTCATGTCTTTACTAAGGTGTCTGTGTTAGGATTTATTTTCTTTTACCCCCCAGCCATAGGTACAAATTGTAGGCATGTGTGTTCAATTCCAGCAATGTCTGTGAAGAAAACAAAGATACTGACCCCTCTGTTTGGAGGAGCAATAGTTCATTTTTGTGCCCAGAATTCTCAGTTATGACTACACTAGGTCCTACAGCAGTGACTTTCAACTGGTGTGCCAAAGGATTAGCTGCACCTTGAACATTTTGTAAAATGATTAATAAATGATTTTCTTCTTCTTCCTTTTTTTTTTTTTTTTTCTTTGAGACAGTCTCGTTTCCTTGCCCTTGGTGGAGTGCCATGGTATCTCAGCTCTGAGTACAGTGCCAGGCGTCACAACTCACAGCAACTCTAACTCTTGGGCTCAAGCGATCCCTTTGCCTCAGCCTCCTGAGTAGCTGAGACTACAGATGTCTACCACAACGCCTGGAGAAATATATATATTACTTAGAGATAAGGGCTCACATTTGCTCAAGCTGGTATTGAACCTGTGAGCTCAGGCAATCCACCTCGGCCTCCCAGAGTGCTGGGATTACAGGTGTGAGCACCATGCCCAACCCTAAATTATTTTCAAAAGAAGTTCAAAGTATAGTAAGTATATTCTTTTCTTTTACTCTTCTTTATCATCAGCATAATTTTAGTGTGCCACAGGAAGTTTAACTATAGGTTCAAGTGTGCCATGAGCTAGAAAATGTTGAAAAACACTGTTCTACTGGGAGGCTGAAGCAAGAGAATTACTTAAGCCCAAGAGTTTGAGGTTGCTGTGAGCTGTGACACCCAGCACTCTACCCAGGATGACATAGTTAGACTCTGTCTCAAAAAAAAAAAAACCCACTGTTCTTCTGACAGAAGATGACTTTGTGTATAAACCATGGATTAATTTTCATGTTCTAGAAAAAACGCCAATGTAAACATGTTTAAAGTTATTAGCCAACTAATCCAACATAATTCCAAGTTTAACTATAAAAACACAATCTTTAAAGGTTCTTTCAAGGTCCAAAATCATCATAAACCACTGAAAAGGCAATGTTCTTACAATTATCTATTTTTTTTTAGAAATAAAATGTAATGATTAGGAATTTAAAATCTATTTATGTCACAGTTCAAGTTGCTGCTTTAAAAAAAAATGTATCCAGTGACCCAAAGGTACCACCGAATTCTTAAATCTCTCAGTCAGTGCTTTAATTAACGACAGACCACCATGTTCAATTAAACAAACAAAAGCAACTATTCTTTGTGATCACATAGCAAAACTTATATCATTTAAGTTTTTCCACAAGATAGTCTGTCTCCTGCTTTTTTAAATAACTTAAATGACTTTTCTGGTAACAACAAATGAATCACAATGGCTTACAAATAAAGTAGGCAGTACCTTTATATTTCTTTTTGGAAGATGTTCTGACATTTTTGTTCTTTTTTTTTTTTTCTTAGTGTTTTTGTGCCAGAAAAAAATAACTGTAAGTATTCCAGAAGTTGGGGAGTGGATTGGGTATCTAATAGCATTTCTAAATTGCTTCCAAAAATTTTAAATGATTGAGCTTTTGGACTAAAAAAGACTCAGAAAGAAAAACAAACCTAAATCTGCCCCATACCCACAGAATACATGTGCAACTCATAGCAGAGAGTGTGCACATGAATAGATGAGGGTGGAATTCAGCCACAACCAGGCTGATAACACACTTAGTCAAACGGTTCATCATTCTGCCTCTGTGGAGTTTCTCTTCTGACTTTGGCAAATTTATGGAGAAATGAACACAGATTCAGCCAACTCATTCTGGACTCTATCAACAGTTTCATTATTTTGTCAATCAAGGAACAACTCTCTAGACCCCTGACTTTAAGAAATATGCTTCCTTTTGATTGAAAATCTGCTTTCAACCCTTTTCTTCCCCCAGATGCTTTGATAAAAGTTTCAATAGGTGTTCCTAGTTTGGAGGAAGGAAGTTGATTTGTTTTACTGGGAACCGCTAATATTTTAGTATGGATCTCTGAGATAAGAGTTACCCCCTTGAAACATAGTCTAAAAGGAATACTGGCGTTTTGGGCAATAATGAAAGGGCCCCTGGCACACAGAGGCGGGATGCGTTCTAGGGTAATTGATGGCTCCTTGACTGCCTGTTGCCTCCAGCAGCCCAGAAGCCCCTCAATGTCTGATACAATCTTCTAAGCTAAGTGTCCTCACAGCTGTCTCCTGCACCTGCCTCACATGGAAATGCACCTGTCTGTCCCCTCTGAGTCCTGCTTTCTAAGATTGGTGATGTAATCGTTCCTAACAAAAACATCTCCAGCTGGTATGAGGGACTGAATATTTCTGTCTGTCCCACTCCCACCCCAAATCCCACTGTTGAAGCCCTAACTCCAAAGTGATGATATGTGGAGGTGGGACCTTTAAGAGGTAATAGGTTCAGATGAAGTCATGAGGATGGGGCCCTCATAATGGGAGTTAGTGTTCTTACGAGAAAAGGAAGATTCTGCAGCTCAGTCTCTGTCCACTACGAGAGGAAACATGGCAGCATCTGCTGGCCAGAAGAAAGCCTCCCCAGAATCCCAGCCATGCGGTTGGCACCTGACTTTGGACTTCCAGCCTCCAGAACTGTGAGAAATAAACCTACAGTGTCTATGGTATTTTGTTATGCAGCCTGAGCTAAGACAGTCCCTGTTGCAGGGAAAATTGAAGTTTAATATCAGAAGCCTGAAAACACAATGAATGTTCTAACATGAGTAAATGAATGCATGGTGAAGTGTGCTCAACAAGGCCAGCTGATAAGGACAAACAGTTCTTAATAATGTCTCTGCCTGGCCTGTATCTGAGCCCAGTTAGTGTTCTAGATGGGGGCCACGCCTGGTGCATCTTTTTTGAGGATCCATGTAGGGTCTTCTCTGACTCCTAGAGAGAAGGATTGGTTTCAGAGAGTTCCTAAGGGCTGGGTGCCATGGCTCACATCTGTAGTACAAGCACATTGGGAGGCCAATGAAGGTGGATTTCCTGAGCTCAGGAGTTCAAGACCAGTCTGAGCAAGAGTGGGACTCCATCTCTAAAAACAACTCAGCATTGTGGCAGATCCCTATAGTCCCAGCAACTCAGGAGGCTGAGGTGGGAGGATGGCTTGAGCCCAGAAATTTGACGTTGCTGTGAGCTATGATGCCACAGCATTCTACCCAGGGTGACAGAGTGAGACTCTGTCTCAAACAAACAAACAAACTTCCTTATAAGGAAGAGAAATAAGAAGTTCTCAACAAATATTTGTTTTCTGGGACTGGGCATGGAACCTCACACCTGTAATCCCAGCACTCGGGGAGGCTGAGGTGGGTGGATTGCCTGAGCTCATAGGGTCAAAACCAGCCTGAGCAAGAACAAAACCCCATCTTTAAAAAATTGCTGGACGTTGTGGTGGGTGCCTATAGTCCCAGCTGCTTGGGAAGCTGAGACAAGATAATTGCTTGAGCCCAAGAGTTTGAGGTTCCTGTGAGCTCTGATGCCATGGCACTCTACCAAGGGCAACAAAGTGAGACTCTGTCAAAAAAAAGGAAAAACAAACAAATACTTGTTTTCTGTCTATCTGCCTATAAAATTGAATTGATTAATTATGTAAGGCAATCCACTCACTCTCTCCTTTGCTTTCCAATGGCACGGAATACTGTGGCAATATGATCTCACAAAGCAAATTCCTTCACTTCTCCCATTAGAGTTTTACTTCAAAAGCTTCCAGCCATGAAGGCTATATTGAACTGTTTGATGAGAATATTTCAGATTATATATGAATCCCGCACATTGTATCCCTTGATTGCACTAATGTACACAGCTATGATTTAACAATAAAAATAAATAAATTAAAAAAAAAAAAGCTTCCAGACCTGCTCTACCCCAGAGAGTGCCTCGCCCTTCCCAGATGATCTTGCCCACTGTGTCCTGGCTCTCAGAGGCACAGGGAGGCCACCGTGCCATCACTGTTCCTCCCAGACCTGGGAGTCCTACACTGCAGTGGGCAGGCAGGGAGACCATAAGCAGATCGGCAGCACCACCTCTAAGAAAACAGCCACCAATAAGGTAATAAAAATCACTAACATAACAGAAAGGATTCATCTTTCTCATGCATTCACAGACTTCATTAATTTTTTTAAATATTTAGACATTTCTTAAGGGTTACTGATTTTTCATTTTTGAGACAGGGTCCTTCCCTGTCACATAGAATAGAGTGCCTTGGCATGAACAGCTCACAGCAACCTCCAACTCATGGCTGGAGTGATCCTCCTGCTTCAGCCTCCTGAGTAGCTGGGACTCCAGGCAGCTGCTGCTACACCAGGCTAATTTTTCTATTTTTTGTAAACATGGGGTCTCACTCTTGCACAGGCTGGTGCCAAACTCTTTGCTTTAATCAATTCTGCCTCGGCCTCCCAAACTGCTAGGATTACAGGCATGAGCCACCATGCCCAGCCTCACATTTTTATAAATAGTTTAAAAAAGGGGGTTCCATAAGGAGCCCTGATCTTTAGTTGCTAGAATTTAGAATTATTCTATTATCTCTGGCACTGATCAGCCTGCTTAAACACATAACTTGACCCTCCTTTACTTTATTTCCCAATAGACAGATCTTTTCAAATTCTTTTGATAATTATTTATAAAAAGAGACAAACATAAGGAGTATTTCCTAAGGAATTTTAAAAGGCATCAGTGTCTTTGATACTATGCTAATAATGGACACATTTAATAAACATGGGTAGAGGGAGGGGGACAGATGGGATCACACCTGCGGTGCATCTTACAAGGGTATATGTGAAACTTAGTAAATGTAGAATGTAAATGTCTTAGCACAATAACTAAAAAAATGCCAGGAAATCTATGTTAACCAGTGTGATGAAAATGTGTCAAACGGTTTATGAAACTAGTGTATGATGCCCCATGATCATATCAATGTACACAGCTATGATTTAATAAAAAATAAAAAAAATTTAAAAAAAAAAGTGGGAAAAGAAGGAAAGAGAAGAAAAAGGAAAGGAAAAAGAGAGGGGGGGAGAAAAGGAAGGAAGAACGTATGGATAGGTAAAATGTGATTACTGTTTAGGTTCTGAAGTTCCTGGCTGATGTATTAATACATATGGGGTCCTGTGAGCTGAGCCAGCCTCCAGACACTCTGGATCCTCTCATTGAATACGTGATTGGCACCTGTCCTTTAGGCAATATCCTGACACTATCACACCTTGGGGGGGGTTGTCCTGTCTCCTCCCTGGCTCTCCTCTGGGACCTGCACAGGGTGGTCAAACCGTGGGCCTCATCAAGACTTGCTGCGCTAATACCGGATCCCAAGGACAGCAGATGTAACTCCAGGCCGGTGTGTGCGGGAACTGCCGAAGGAAATGCTGGGGAACCTCTGAACCGTGCTGAGCACTGAGCTCTTAGGAACCAACCCTTATAGGCACAACTTTTATTTACTAAAAACCTTTTTTCACAATTCCTTGCACCATGATAAAGCTTAAACACACACACGTAGACAGGCGCACACACTACAGTAAAAAAAGACAAGGGCAGAGGCGATCAGGATGCATGGACTTTTTGGAAAGAAGTGTGGAGAATCCT
This sequence comes from Loris lydekkerianus, assembly GCA_963574355.1. Lineage (NCBI taxonomy): Eukaryota > Metazoa > Chordata > Mammalia > Primates > Lorisidae > Loris > Loris lydekkerianus. The sequence goes on along the minus strand of CAUYPK010069389.1, from coordinate 1,090 downwards.
CAGAGGACTAACGGTAGATCTGTAATCTCATTAATAGGTATCTACCCAGGAAAACAAAACATGGCTTTACCACAAGCATGTCTGCACTTAAATGTCTAGAGCAGCTCAATTCACAATGGCAAACAACCATGAGTGGACTAATAAACTGTGGTGTCCGTAAGCCATGGGGTACTGTCCAGCCACACGAAGGTGGAGACTTTCCACCCTTTGTATTTACCTTGAAGGATTTGGGGAACATTCTCCTAAGTATCTCAAGAATGGAAAAGCAAGCATCCCGTGTACCCAGTACTAATCTCAAAATAGTAGACCAACAACTACAGGTCCCCGCAAGAGAAAAACACAATTAAATTCAAGAAGGGGGGAGGCCGGGAGGGCGTTCGGTCAGTTCCCATGTGTTGGGTTCAACGTAGGGGCATATGGCACATCTCCTGGTGAGTGAGTCAACTACCACTCAGACTTTGGACTTTACCTTACAAAGGCAAATAATAGCATACCGAATAGCATATACCCTCATATTAACCCATAATAAAAAAAAGAAAAAGTTTGAGTTTATCTTTACTACCCAGATTCTGAGGAGATAAAAAAGTAAAGCAAAGCAGCAGGAGTCTTCACACTCCATCATTAGCCATTGACACCATGGGAAAACAAATCCACTCACCAGGACTGATAACGTCAGATTAGTTTTTTGCTAAGTATCAGTATTTTTTTTTTTTTTTTTTTTTGCTGTATATCCAACTATGACAAATATAGCCACTTTAAACAACACACGTTTATTATCTCGCAGTATAGGTGTGTTGCTTACAAATCCTAACACAACTAAATTTGCTTTTATTCTTTTTTTTTTTTAATTTTAATTTAATTTTTTTTTTTTTATTATAGATAAAAATATGCACCATAGATGTGGCCCAACCCATCACCCTCCCTCCACCCAAACCTCCCCCTCCCTTCCCCTTCCTTGGTCCTTTCCTTATAGTCTTGAGGTATAGTTGGGTTATAGCCTTCATGTGAAAGCTATAGTTTAGCTTCATAGTAGGGCTGAGTACATTGGATACTTTTTCTTCCATTCCTGGGATACTTTGCTAAGGAGAAT
>CAUYPK010069388.1:0-33976 GCA_963574355.1 Loris lydekkerianus | reverse complement strand
CGCTTGCACGGGGGCTGGCTTTTGGGAGCCAGTGTGGGCAAGGCTGGTAGGAGCTGGCAGAGGGTAGCTGGCAGCCCCCCCCCCCCCCGCCCTGTGAACCCAGATGTATGAAGAAGAGGGGGAGCTGTAGCCAGGAATAATTTAAAGCCCCCAGCATGGCCCTGGTGTCTGGGAGTGTGAGAACAGGAGTGAGAGGGAGAATCAAAGCATGGAGAACTGAAACTTGCCAGTGTGGAAACAAGAGAGAAACCGTGGAGGACAAAGATAGAAGAATGGAGAACTTTGCAAGGAAGAATTCATAAGAGGCATGTTTTTTTCTGTTTCCCTGCCTACAAAGAGCTCTTCCCTAAATGTCAGGCTGTGCCCTCAGCTCTCTTCTCTTCTCAGAATCACTCTCCAGGGCCCCCATACCTGGGCTGTGATTTCAATTACCAAGTACAGCCTCAGTCTCTAGGCCAGCGTCTCTCACAGCAGACAAGGGCTTACTGATGCTTCACCTTGAACCCCAGGGACACCTCAACCCTAACATGTCTGAAATTGAACATGCCATCACAGTTCCTCTCCACATGGGACCCTAGCTCAGGGAAAAGGTACCTCAACTCACCCTAATGCCTGACCCAGAAATCTCGAGAGCTCTTTCTCTCACATTCTCCCTCTAATCAAATTATTTCCAGAATGACTCCAGAAGCTGTTCACCTTGTATTAGTGAAACTACCCAGCTTCTAGAGGCCACCTGCGTTCTTTGGCTTGCAGCCCCTTCTTCCTTCCTAAAGCCAGCAGCACAGCATCATCATACCTCTTTCTGACTTTCTCCTATCTTCCTCTTCTGTCTTTTAATTATTATTCTTTTCTTTTGGAGACACAGTCTCGCTATGTTGCCCTTGGTAGAGTGCCATGGCGTCACAGCTCACAGCAACCTCCGACTCTTGGGCTTACGTGATTCTCTTGCCTCAGTCGCCCAAGTAGCTGGGACAACAGGCGCCTGCCGCAACACCTGACTATTTTTGTGTTGCAGATGTCATTGGTGTTCAGTTGGCTCAGGCCGGGTTTGAACCTGCCAGCCTCGGTGCATGTGGCCAGCACCGTAACCACTATGCTATAGGCGCCAAGCCACTTCTGTTTTTTAAGAATTCTGATTAAAAAGAATCAGATTACTGTGGGCCCAGTGATTACTGTGGGCCCAGTCAGATAATCCAGGACAATCTCTCCATCTCAAGATCCTTAACCAAAGTTCTCTTTTGTCTTGTAAGGTAATATATTCATGTATTCTGAGATTAGGAACACATGGTAGGATTTTTCTACCTACCAAACACCTCTGCCAACATCACAACACTGCCACTATCAGCTCTCATCTGTAGTCACCAGTACATTCCAAGTGCTTTTAAAAGAATCACAGAGAATTTAACAAGGGGAAGAAGAAAAGAGAGAGCAAGGAAAAAGAAAAGAAAGAGGAGAAAAGGGAAGGGAGCCTCTTTTCATAGCTCCTTGAGGAAAAGGGGGCCTTGCATCCCCAGTCTCTGACCCCAGTATTCTTCCTCCAAACCACCCTTGGCCTTACTGCTGCTCACTGAGCCTTCATCCTTGTTATTTATTCCCTCAGTCTGGAAGTTCTCTCAGTCACCCTCCCTCCCCCCCCCCCGTACAGGGAGCAGTCCTGGTCCTTCAGATCTCAGCGGGATGTCACTTCCCTGGGAAGCCTGCTCAGCCTCTCAGGGTCAGGTCTCCACCAGGTCCTTTGGGTGCCATCACCCCTGCTCGCGTCTTAACCCTTAGCTCATCCTCCTGCAACAGCCTGTTCACTGGTCTGTCTTGAGCCTTCAACACCTTAGAACAAGGTCTGAATCTTCTTCCATGTTGTCCCCCAAGCACACTATAATGCTCGACAAATATTTTCTGAATAATATTATTAAAAATAAAATGACGCTTCTTTTTATTGAGCACGTTTTGGATGCCAGCCATGATCTGGGTGGCTTTGGTTCAGCTCTAGCCCCAGGTGTTGCTCGGTATTGGTGCTTATTACCTATTGTTGGCTTCATCTGGAGAGCGTGGTGACAAAGTCAGTCCCCAGCAGGAAGGGAAGGGTCAGTAAACAGTCAGGGCTTGTGATCTGGTCCCAGATCAGGAAGGCAACTGGGGACAAGGCGCTGGCAGAGAGGTCTGGGAGGTTTTCCAAAGCTGGGATCCAGAAGAGAGGTTTCCCCTCTCCGGTCACATAGGTGAGGCTGGACCCTGCTGTCTGTAATTTCATCACTGGGCCTGGCTGGATTCCTGAGATGTAATAAGAATTCCAGGACACCACAGGAGGCAGCAGCTGGACATTGGCCTTAGGCTACATTGCACACAGTCTTAGAATCATATAGAGTGAGTCATTCTTCATGTTTTCTTCAAATTGTATTAACTATTTTGGCCCTTTCTCACGACAGTGTTAGAGTGATCTTGTCTCATCTGACAAAAACCTTATGTGAATTTGGTTTGAATCACACAGAATTTATAGATTGATTGGGGAAGAACTGAATCTTGACAATCTTTGTAACATTAATATATCTTTTCTAATGGAGAACACCTAAGTAAGTAACACCTTATAATTTTCTTAATGAAGATCATGTATATATTTCATTGGATTTTATTTCTGGTAACTTAACAGCTTTTGTTTGTCTTATAGATGTTAGCTTTAAAATTTTTTTGTTTTCTAACTAAGTTTGGTACATAAAAATACAAGTTGATTTTTGTGTAATGATCTTCCATCTAGTAACCAGGATTCGTTCTCCTATAAATTTTATAAAGCTCTTTTTTACACATGTTTAGAAAGTTTGGATACTTCCGTACCCCAATAAAAGTCACCAGCAAGCGTTTATACCCTTGGTTACCCGTGTCCAAGCAGCGCGTTAAGCCATCTGCTCACTCCGAGGCTCAACTGCCCCGGCCTGTTCCCCGACCTCTTACTGTCACATCCACACGTACAACAGCAACGCCCCCTTCTGGAGACCCGCCAGCAAGACAGCACTCTCCTAGGAGATCCCTGTTGTGCTTGTTTAGGTCAAAGATCCGGACTGAGCGGCCTAGCTTGAGGTCAGCTTTACTGTTACAAAACAGAATGATCTCCAGGCAAAAGGCTCAGCATCAGCTGCATTAGCCAAGGGGCTGCCTGGGTGACCTGATTAGAGGATGGCGTTTCTTGATTGGCCACATCCACTCTGTCCTTCCCCTCCTACTTGAAAAAGCCCTGGGGACATCAGAAAGCAGGCCAGAAGGAGGCGGAGGCACTGCGTGGAGAAAGGGAGTTACAGTGCAGCCTGTCCCCCACTCACCTAGCACCCCCTGCTCACCTTCCCCAGCTAGGCTTCTGCCCCAAGTGTCCATCTGGCCTGACTCCTGGGGGCAGGCAGGCAGCATCATGAGACCCATAAGAGCAAGGAAGATACATGGTGTGGACTGTTGGCTTTGGGGTCATCCTAAGTGACGCTGGAGAAAGAGACACACAGAGAGAGAGGGAGCATGCTGGGCACAGGCCTCTCACTGGACCCCAACTGTCTCCACAAAATGGCCCTGAGACAAGGTAACTTTTCCCAAGGTCCCATGACCTCTTCTCTCATTTCCCCATGGCCTACTTGGGTCCATAAATAGGGCCCTGATGGCTTGATGCAAAGGCGTAGGTTTCGCTGCCATCTGGACCTCATTGGAGAACCAGTACAACATGATAAGGAGGAAATGAGCCTCCAGCTAGACAGGTGTGAGTTCAAGTCCTCAAGTGACCTGGGGCACAATGTAGTCAACTCTTCTGATCTTTGGTTTCTTCCTGGGTCTAAGGAAGAAAAAAATATCTTCCATGTGGAGTTGTTGAGATGATTAAAATTGTGTACATCACGCCAGAGTGGCTGCCTGATAAAGCTGTTTTGATTCCTTGGAAGGATAGTGGGAAAATCACTGAATCACTTCTCTAGTTTAATGGTTATGGGACACTAGCCTATCTTACTTCTCCAGCAAACTAAGAAACGGGAGTTCCTTTGAAATGAGAAGCAGCCACTGAGGACTACCTTGTATGTTTGGGAGGGAGCTGATCTACACAAATTAATTCATTTTATCCTTACAACAACCCTGTGAGATGGATAGAATGGATATTATGGCCATGCTGTAAAAGAAACTGAGGTTCAGAGTGGCACCATGACTCCCTGAAATCATGAGCACAATTTAGAAGAGCAGAGGTAAGTGTGCCTCCTTTCCAAGAGCAGTTGCTGTCCTGGGTCTCCTCCAAGTCATCATCCTTCTGTCCTGACATCCTACTGTCAGGCCTCAGATAACCCCACAGTTTTTAACCTTGCTCCAGAGCAGTCAAGAACTCTCTTTCTCGTAGGTTAAATTAATTATTTCAATTGTCAATAGCAACAGTTCATGAACCATACAACCCTTCCAGTCCCCAGTGTTTTATTGTTTTTCTTGTTCCTGCTTTTCGTAAGAACTGCCATTCTGGGGATCATGCATGAGCTAGAAAGTGCAATCAGGTAATGGTAACAAGGAAAGCAAGGTTAATGGGAAGAAAAGAGGCATTGTATAAGAATCAGCAAATTTAAACAGAAACCAAGTGTTTTTATATATTAGCTTTGTGATAATGATTTGGATGGTACCTCCATTCATTGGTAAGGTCCTAGAGGGGAAAGTGTCTGTGTGTCAGTGTCTATTTAATCTTTAGCACCTGGCCTGCTATCTATCATGTAAACAATAGACCAGTAGAAGGAACAGTAAGCCCATCTTCCCAGAAATGCTTTCTCCTCTGGCCTTCCTTTATGTCTCACACTCTTACCTTGAGAGTCTCTGACTTTTAGAGGTTATTCCTTTCAACTAGGTTAACCAGGTCATATGCACTGAACCCAGAGAGGGGCAGGATACCATGGGAAGATGCCCTGGAAGAAAAAGTCAAGGGAAAAGCTAACATGTGGGACACTGTCAGTTTGATGAGAGGCCCAAATGGGAATACCTGGGACATGGAGCACAGCTCTAGCCTCTGTAGGAAAGAATAACAACCAGGATTCTTAAGAAAGCAAACCTCACTAAGACCATCATTCTGTCAGGACTAATTTGTTTGAGGTCTGGTTCCATGCTGCAGCCTGGGCTGCAAGGTAGAACTCCATTAAGTGGTTCCTGTGGGAGTCAAGATGATAACTTTGGTCTCATAATTTCATCTCCATCAAAATTGATGTGGAGACTTATGCTTGTAATACTAGCACTTTGGGATGTCAAGGCTAGAAGATCACTTGAAGCCAGGAGTTGAAGACCCTAAGCAATTTTGTAAGACCCCATCTCTACAGAAAGAAAGAAAAAAGAAAAGAAAGAGAAAAGGGAAGTAAAGGAAAGAAAAGGGAAAAGTAAGCCAGGTATGGCTGCATGTACCTGTAGTCCCAGCTACTCAGGAGGCTGAGGCAGGAGGATCATTTGAGTCCAGGAATTTGAGGGGTTAGTGAGCTATGATCACACTACTGTACTCTAGTCTTGGCAACAGAGCAAGACTTGTCCCCAAAATAAATAAATAAATACATAAATAAAATTGGAATGGACTACCACAGAGAATTCCAAAATGCTGTTCAGAGCAAGGGATCATTCAAGAGCTTCAATCTACCAGGACAGACCAAAGGGCCTACTGATATATTTATTTCCTTTCCTGTTTTGATCACTGATTTATTCTGTCATTCATTAACATGCTTATCCCTGTTTTATTACAAATTTAAGGTAAAACCAATTTATCCAGAACATGATATTTTTCTGTTTTTTCTAGCATAGGAGCTCTGTGCTAGCTCCAGGTAAAACTCTCTTGTTTCACCTGCCTCCACCTTGAGCACAAGCCAGTGTTTCTTCTTTCACCGAGGAGATGTTGATGATCCAGGTCCTTCTGAATTTATTCAGGAAAGAAACTCTGGTTCTCTTGACCTTCCAAGTTGCATGAAAGAGCACTGAACTCAAGCCAGACACATAACAGTCCCACCCCGAGGACTATGGGAAATTCATTTGACCTCTCAGAGCCAGAGTCCTCCTGGGGAAATAAGGAATCTGCTATCCACCCTGCCTTTATCCCAGGTGGGCTATGAGGCTCTTGGGAATTATACAGCCCTGTATAGAGGAAGGGAGGGAGGGATTCATGCTCACCCACCCATCTTCTTCTGGGATACTGGTTCCCTCTGCTCTGTGTTCGCCTGCATCCTGGAAGCTCCACTTGTGAAGATCAGCGCTAAGTCAGGATAACTATACAATAGGCTTCTCTCCTTCACTAAAACAGAGAACAGCTGAGATCACCCAGTGAATAAGAAAAGAGACAAAGTCTGAGTTACAGCACACTGTGAGTGTGATGGCAAGGGTTGGAAAAGAATACAGATTTTTTTTTTTTTTTTTTTTTTTTTTTAGTGTTTCTTGAAAATATGCAATACTGAAAGAGAAGAACAAAGTTGGAGGACTGACACTCTTGACTTCATTTACTGTAAAATGACAGCAATTAAGACAGGGTAGTATGGACAAAAGAATAGACAAATAGATAAATGGAACAGAATACAGACCCTGGAAATAGACCTTGACCTGAATTAATCTTTGACCAAAAAAGCGAAGGCAATTCAATGGGGGAAACATAATATTTTTTTTAAATGGTGCTAGGGCAACTGGGCATCCACATTCAAAAAATGAAGTAAGACACAGACCTTACATCCTTACCAAAAGTTAACTCAAATGGATCACAGACCTAAATGTAAAACACAAAATTATAAGTCTCTTGGAGTATAAATAGGAGAAAATCCACTCGACCTTGGGTTTGACAAGGACTTTTTTTTTTGAGATAGAGTCTCATTATGTCACCCTCGGTAGAGTGCCATGGTTCACAGTTCACAGCAACCTCAAATGCTTGGGCTTAAGCAATTCTCTTGTCTCAGCCTCCCAAGTAGCTCAGACTATAGGCGCCCGCCACAATGCCTGGCTATTTGTTGGTTGTAGTTGTCATTGTCGTTTGGCAGGCCCGGGCTGGGTTTGAACCTGCCAGCTTAGGTGTATGCGGCTGGCACCCTAGCTGCTGAGCTACAGGCACTGAACCCAAGGACTTTTTAGATAAGACACCAAAGGTATGATCTATGAAAGAAAGAATTGATAAACCAGATTACATTAAAATTAAAAACTTCTGCTCTGAAAAAGACTACCAAAAATGAAAAGACAAGCACTCTGAGGGGCTGAGGTGGGTATATTGATTGAGCTCAGGAGATCGAGACCATCCTGAGCAAGAGTGAGACCCCATCTGTACCAAAAATAGAAAAACTAGCCGGGAGTAATGGCACATTCCTGTAGTCCCAGCTACTGGGAGGTTGAGGCAAGAGGATCGTGTAAGCCCAAGAGTTGAGGTTGCTGTGGGCTATGATGCCATGGCACTCTACCCAGAGTAACGGAGTGGCACTCCTGTCTCAAAAACAAACAAACAGGTGCATCTTACAAGGGTACATGTGAAACTTAGTAAATGTGGAATGTAAATGTCTTAGCACAATCACTAAGAAAATGCCAGGAAGGCTATGTTAACCAGTGTAATGAAAATGTGTCAAACAGTCTATGAAACTAGAGTATGGTGCCCCATGATCACATTAATGTACACAGCTATGATTTAATTAAAAAAAAAAAAAAGAATGAAAAGACAAGCCATGGACTTGGAGACAGTATTTTCCAAAGACATATTTGATATAGGACTATTATCCAAATATGCAAACAACTCTTAAAACTTAATAGTAAGAAAGCAACCAACTAAAAAGTGGGCCAAGACCTTAACAGACACTTCACCACAGAAGATATCCAGGTGGCAAATAAGCTTATGGAAAGATGCTCCACATCACATGGCATCAGGGAAATACAAATTAAAACCACAATGAAATAGCACTACGCACTTATTAGAATGTCCAAAATCCAGAAGGCTGATGACACCAAATGCTGGCAAAGGAATTCCTATGTGTTGTTGGTAGTAATGCAAAATGGCACGGCCACTTTAGAGGACAGTTTCACAATTTCTTATAAATGTAAACATACTGTTACCATACAATGCAGCAATTACATCCTTGGTTTTAACCCAAAGGAGTTGAAAGCCTGCACATGAATGCTTATAGCAGCTTTATTCCTAATCACCAAAACCTGGAAGCAACCAAGATGTTCTCCAGTATGTAAAAGTATATAGTGTGGTACATCCAGACAGTAGAATACTATTAAACATCAAAAAGAAATGAGCTATTGGGTGGCGCCTATGGCTCAAAGGAGTAGGGCCCTGGCCCCATATGCCGGAGGTGGCGGGTTCAAACCCAGCCCCGGCCAAAACTGCAAAAAAAAAAAAAAAAAAAGAAAAGAAATGAGCTATCAAACTATGCAAAGAAACATGGAGGAAACTTAAGGGCATATTCCTAAGTGGAAGAGGCCAGTCTGAAAAGGCTGTATACTGTATGATTTCCCCTATGGAAAAGGCATTCTGGAAAAGGCAAAACAATGGAGACAGTAAAAAGACTGGTTGTTGCCAGGGGTTGAGTGAGGGAGGGATAAACAGGTGGAGCACGCTGGATTCTTAGGGCAGGGCAGCTACTCTGTATGATGCTATGATGGATACATGTAAGTTTTTGTAAGTTTGTAATTGTAAGTTTGTCCAAGCCCATAGACTATACCCCACCAAGAGTGAGTCCTAATTTAAACTATGGACTCTGGGTGATAATGAGGCGTGATGCAGGTTCAGCAGTTATGACAAATGTACCACTCTGGGAAGGAAGGCTGATAATAGAGGAAACTATGCCTGGGTGGGGGTAGGGAGTATATGGGATATCCCTGTACCTTCCACTCAATTTTGATGTGGACCTAAAACTGCTCTAAAAAATAAATTTTATTTTTTAAGTTTTTTTTAAAAAAGAAATATGCAAAGGAGAAAACAAGGGCCCCTGAAATCTTATCACCTACAGCAGTGGTCTCTAAACTACTGTGATCACAACAGCCCATCAGTAAAATAAGTTTGCACACCTTCCTCCAATAAATGTATACTTGATTGATTTATAAATTTTTTTTAAATAGTAGTAGGATTTAGGGGGCTGCCTTTTTTTTTTTTTTTTTTTTACAGAGAATACCGGAGCCAGACAGATCAGAGATAAAGACTGCTATACTTCTCTTGCTCAAAGAGATGGTTTTTTCTCTTCCCAGATAAACACTGACATGAGTCGGGCTAGGTAAGCAATTTCATCATTTCTCCAGTCCCAGATCTGATTTCATGAGACACAACGATGCCTCTTTTCTGACAAGCTTCAAAGAAAATACATTCATGAGTCAGGCCACTCTGTGGAGGGCCTCTCCACGCATCCTAAATGTTTTCAATGGAATATTTGGTGCCCTGAACTTAGATGACAATGTGAAAAAGAGTAGAAACCAAACCTCTGTATAAACTGACATAAAAATAAAGCCAATCTCAGGTGCCAGGTTGGATTAAAATCCCATGATCTTCAAAGTTGCAAGTGACACTTGGGACTGTCCAGGAAAATGCCCAGATTTTACAGATCAGGAAATGGAGCCCTACCCCTGGTCCCACATTTCCCCTAAGCTAGTGACCAAGACCTAGGAACCACATTCTTCATCTCCCTGCTCAAAAGACTGAGGCCAGGTGCGGTGGCTCACGCCTGTAATCCCAGCACTGTGGGAGGCCGGAGTGGGGTGGATTGCCTGAGCTCATAGCTTTGAGACCAGCCTGAGCAAGATCGAAACCCTGCCTCTAAAAATAGCCAGGCATTGTGGCAGGCACTTGTAGTCCCAGCTACTTGTTAGGCTAAAGCAAGAGAAGTGCTTAAGCCCAAGAGTTTGAGGTTGCTGTGAGGACACCAGGGCACACTACTGGAGGGACCACAGTGAGACTCTGTCTCAAAAAAAAAAAAAAAAAAAAAAAAAAGACCAGTTTCCTGGCACCTACTCCAGGGGATCCAGAGTCATAGTAGGAGAGAATAGTTGGAAAAGCCAAGCTCAGATTGGAGGCAACCCCTTTGGGGCTGTGGCGCACTCATACAATCCACTTGAGAATTACTGCTCTGGGGCTCCATAAGCCACTGGTTTAATTTTCATATCCACCTCAGCCCAATGCATCAACGTTTAAGAGAGACCTGCTTGCTAGTCCTTCATTCAGTAAACGAATGTTATTCAGAATCGATTGTTTTCTAAGGCCAAAAAATTTTTTTCGAATAAAACTTTCTGTCTCTGATTATTCTTTAGGGTTATAAATGGATGCATCGGCAAAGAGCAGCCCACGGAAACTTCTGAAAACAAAGCCCTCAGTTGGGATGGAAGGAGGACTGCCAAAAAACTAAGGGAGACGGAGAGATTGAGCAAGGGAGGGGCAAGAAGATAAAGAAGGACAGGGACCAGGGAAGCTGAGATACCACACCCATAATCCTCACCCTGTGGGAGGCCGAGGCGGGTGATTGCCTGAACTCAGGAGTTCAAGACCAGCCTGATCAAAGCAAAACCTCATTTCTACTAAAAATAGAAAAACTAGCCAGGCGTTGTGGCCGGCACCTGTAGTCCCAGCTACTCGGGAGGTTGGGACAAGAGGATAGCTTGAATCCAAGAGTTTGAGGCTGCTGTGAGCTGTGATGCCACAGCACTCAACCCTGGAGTGACCGAGTGAGATTCTGTCTCAAAAAAAGGTGTGTGTATGGTTCCGGTCATCCCTCTGATGACTGAGTACAGGCAGACCGGGCAGGGAACCTATTTCTGAGAGCGCAGCAGCTCTCCTGGTTGGTTCAGGTTAAACTAAGCAGCACTTAGTTCCAGGGGCACCACCTGCTTGCAGGTTCTTTCCAGGGGTCCACTCTGCAACTCTTGCTGTTTGTTCCTAAGGCCTCTTCCTCACCTCAGCTCACTACTCCAGGAAAAAAATAAGGCAAATTGATTAGAAAAAGAGACAAGATTGATAAGAATTTAATTTTCTCTGGGAGGCCTCCTAAAAGGGGGCAGGCTAGGGCTCAGAGCCAGAGCAGGTAACAGACTATTAACTGGCTGATAGGCTTTTAAGCGTTCAGTTATCTACACCAGTGGTTCTCAGACCTGAGCATGCCACCTGGAGGGGTTATTCGAACACAAGTGGCTGAGCCTTGCCTCCAAAGTTTCTGATGCAGTAGGTCAGGGGGTAGTAGGGACTGAGAATTTGCTTTTCTAATAAGTTCTCAGGTGACACTGATGCTGCTGGTTCCAGAACCATACTTTGAATACTATTACTCTACATTCGGAGAAAGAAACTATGACTTATCAGAAGCTACACATGTTCATAAGAAAGTCAGATTGAAAGATAGTCTTCCTCAATGGCTGACTATAATAGAGGCTGAAACAAAGCACAGACTATCACTAACTAGGCACCAGATGATCTTTACTGTGTCACATTTGATTGTAGTTCTGATCCTGATCACCAGTTCATGGTATTCAGTTTGCTGTTTATGAGCATGATGGTCATCACCTAGTTTTGTTTTTAAAAATTGTCCAGTATGAGAGCACTTGAATGACCCATGGGTCCAAACCATCTCCCCTTTTGTGAAAAATTTCTAGCATCAGATTGGTTGGAAACTGATGGCGTGTCTTGACCTACATAGGGGACTTTAGCTTGGAAACATTAATTAAATTAGCTTGTCGATACTTTGGAGCTGAGACAGTGAGATGCAAAAAGTACTCTAGATAGGACCCTGGCTAACGCGAGACAGGGAGGCAGCCTGAGGACATGGGTCTGAGAAGAGGGGGAGACATGGAAATAAGGATTATCAAAGGGGTTCTGCGATGCAAAAGGAGGGCGAAAAGTGGGAGAAAGCAAGCCCCAGCTGCTCCCAAGGGAAATCAGCAGCGACGTTAATGGCTTGGCTCCTGTTTAATTCACAGGAGCCTCTCCTGTCCCTTACGCACTGTCCCATTTCCCTTCCCATGCTTGAGAAGCCATGCTCTCTGCGTGGGTCATTCCACAGGGGGCCTGGGTCACTTATTTCTGGGAGAATGTGGTTCAGGTCCATGGAGGCAGAAGACAGTCAGTTCAACCTCAGAAAGAAAGATAGAAATGTGCACCCTGGCATTTGAGAAGCCTCATGCCAATTCTCATGGAGACTGGTGTCGCATCACTGAGGACAATTGTAAACATAGTTGCATTGTAAACATAGTTGCGTCTGTCCCTTCCTGTTTTGCAGGAATTTATCTGTCCCGGGGATTCTCTCTCACTGGGGGCAGACTCCTTGGGCCTAGCAGCTAGTTCTTGATATAGAAATCTCACAGAGGAATATTTCCATTGCGTAGGCACAAAATAGGCTTCTGGGTAAGCTTGGTGCCTTCTAGAACAGTTATGTACTCAAAGAGGGGACTGATGAAAGTGTTGAAAAACAGAATGGGTGAGGTTAGGGCCACACCAAAGAGGGTTTTTTGGAACATATTGAAGAAATTAATTTTTGTGGCATTCTGCCCATGAGCCAGGCACTTTGTGTGGGCTGTTTCATCCTCACCACAACCACGTGAGTTGCAGAAATGGGTGCAGAACTACATCAGTTGCCTGAGGTCACCCAGGAGAGCAGACAGTGACAGAGCCATGGTTCCCTCCGACTTGAGAGCCCATGCTTGGTCCATCCCAACAGGCAGCCCTCTAATGGGGAACAACAGGAGAATCTGTAACTAAGGGGGAAGGGTGGCCTTTGGGGATTCTCTATTTCTGCAGCATGAGAGCTTTAGGTTAGACTCAAGTGGAGGCTGCTAAAAATGGAAATGGATTGACTCAGGCAGTTACAGAACTCCCGGGATGGTTGGGTGGTGGGTGGGGAGAATTCAGCACCATTGCCCTGCCCTGAAAGTGGAGAACACAAAGTGAAGGGGAACAATCCAGGGGCAGCCACAGGAAAAAACATGGCCGTGGGACTCACAGGTAGCCAGAGAAGAGGAAGAGCTGCAAAAGCTCCCATCCCCACCAAACACACAAATGCAAAATCAGAAAGATTAGCTGGAAATGTGGAGGCCTTTTTTCTTTTTTTCAAACTTTAATACTCAAGGGAATGAGGCTGTGCTGTACAAGAGGTGGTCAGTAGGCTTCTTCTGGCTGTTAGACTTAACTGTCCTTCCCATGACACTCTTCCTCACCCAATATAAATGCCACTTCCTCTGACTGCTTAGTGGAGAGGAAGAGGAAGAGGAGGAAAGCTTGCACCTATTAAACCTTCTAAGCAGAAATCCATCCAAACCTGGGTATCTGTGCCCCATGGACCCTGCTAAGAAGTCACGTTCCCATCTGTGGAGGGCTGGCTGTGTCCTCCACCAGACTCGCAGGGCCTCAAACCATGGGTCCCAGCCAACGATGGAATGATTAAAAGCAAAGCTTGATATTCTCTTTGCTTGTGGACTTCAGCATCTGTCAGCAGCTCACCAGCAGAAATGAGCTCCCTGGAGAGGGACTGCGTACGGGATCCTCTGAGAGGCTCCCAGGCCCTTGATACTGAAGACAACCTCACCTGTATCGGGAGCAGAGAGCTTCGCTCTCCAGCCACGGTGAGCGGCAGCTCTTGCTCCAGGCATATCCTCTTTAACCAGCTTGCCTGCCTGGTCCATCAAACATCTTCAGGGGTTCCCCTTCACCTCTACCCACAACATCTACTCCAGGAGTCCACGCAGCTCTGTTTACTCTGTTAGTCTAAATCCTAAGACACTTCCCGCCTGAAGCCTTCCAGATCACTCAGCCCACAGAGATCTCTCCCTCCTGTGAATCCCTCGCTCCCTCCGCAACTCTCCCTTGCCTTTCCCCAGGACCTCAACTCCCCTCATGGTTAGGGACCTAACTTTTTAGATAAGACTGTCCCAGTAATCATGCTTTCTTGTGTATTTCCCTCAGCACATAGCACACAGAGTTCAGTGAGCACAGCGGACCCTCAAGTACTTGTTGGACTGCCCAGGTATGAATTACAAACTTAGTTTTAAAAAAATTATTTCAGTGTGCCTGTATTATGTTGTCTCAGAAACAAATGTTCCCAGGGTATATCTGTTAATAAGGAAAAAAAAAAAAACAGAAAATGGCCAGGTGTGGTGGTGCACACCTATAGTCCTAGCTGCTCAGGAGGCTGAGGCAGGAGGATTACCTGAGCCCAGGAGTTTGAGGTTACCATGGGCTATGATGATGCCACTGCTTTCTACTCTGAGGCAACAGAGTGAGACTCTATTTAAAAAAACAACAACAAAACAAACAAACAAACAAAAAAAAAAAAAAAAAAAAACACAAGAAAACCCCAGCAGAAAATAGAAAACATTCATAATCCTACCATCCAGAGTCAACCAGTGTTTAAATTTTAGGATATATCCTTCCAAATGTGGGTGTGATTTTGTGTGTGTGTGTATATGTAAAAATGATAGAATTCATATACTATATAATTTGATAGCCATATGGAAAAGATAAAATTAGATCCATTCCTCACATTAAGCAGCAGGATAATTTCAAACGAATCGAAGATCTAAATGTAAAAATGAAACCAAATGTAAAAATGAAACCATACAAATAATGTAAAAAAAAAATAGTGAAATATTTTATAACTAGGAAAAGCAAAATCTTTCCTAATCATAACTCATAAAAGTGTTAAAAGATTAACAAACTTGGCTCTGTGGCAATATAAAAACATCCCAAGTAAAATCACAAGGCAACTGAAATGCTGGGAGAAATAATCACATATTGCACCACAGATAAAGGGTTAGTATCTTTAATAAAGACCTTCTCAGGGCGGGGTGCAGTGGCTCATGCTTGTAATCCTAGCACTCTTGGAGGCCAAAGTGGAAGGATCCCTTCAGCTCAGGAGTTCAAGACCAACATGAGTAAGAGCAAGACCCCATCTCTACCAAAAAGAAAAAAAAGCTGGAGGCTGCGGCAGGAGTATCTTTTGAACTCAGGAGCGTAAGACTAGCCAGAGCAAAAGTGAGACTCCATCTTTACTAAAAATAGAAAAATTAGTGGAGCATTGCAGTGGATACCTGTAGTCTCAACTATTCAGGAGGCTGAGGCAGGAGGATCGCTTAAATCTAGGAGTTTGAGGTTGCTGTGAGCGAGGCTGATACAGCACTCTCACCTGGGGCAACAGAGAGAGACTGTGTCTCCAAAAAAAGTTAAAAATAAAGATCTTCTCATTAAAAATCCCCAATACCTTAATAGAAAAATAGGCAAATATATGAATGAGCGTTTCACAGAAAAAGCAAATAAAATGTGGTCAGTTGATCAATGTGGTGACGTAAAAAAAAACAAAAAAAGAAAATATGTTCACCATTGCTCATAATAAGAGAATTGCAAACTTAAAGTACTATGTACTGAAATATTATTGCTTGTCTTTTAAAGAGGCAAAAATCCAAAAGTTTGACAATATAATCTATTAGTAAGGCTCTGGGAAAACAGTCATTCTCTTACACTGCTGATGGGAATTCACAATAGTATTATCTCTTGGAGGAGGATTTCATAATGTCCAGCAAAATTACACGTGATTTTCCCTTTGACCCAGCAACCACAGTTCTAGGAGCCGGTCCCAAACATAACTATCAAAATTGTGCAATGGCAAATGCTCAGAGTTACTTACTGCAGCCCTATTGGTAATCACAAAGACTGAAAACAACTCAAATGTCCATCATTGGGGGGCTGATTGAATAAATTATGAAGTATGCACACAATGAATTGCTGTACAGCTATAAGAGGAAGAAGAATGGCCTCCAGAGTACACTGGTAAGTGAGAAGTACAAGGCCAGAAGAGTAAATACAGTGTGCTAGCTTTTTTTGTTACAAGGAGAGGAGGAATACCAGTAGCAGTCCCCAAGTTACAAACAAGATAGGTTCTGTAAGTCTATTCTTTTTTTTTTTTGCAGATTTGGCCGGGGCCGGGTATGAACCCACCACCTCTGGTATATGGGGCCGGTGCCCTACTCCTTTAGGCCACAGGCACCACCCCGTAGGTTTATTCTTAAGTTGAATTTGTATGTAAGCTGGAACAGGGACGTTTACCTTTTACCTGTTCTAGCCTCCATTCGTAAGTATATGTCATACATCACTTGGACATTTGTAACTCAGGGACTGCCTGTGTGTATATACATATAAACAACAATGGGAGGATAAGGCAAAAGCTAATAAAATACTATCTCCAAGGTGAAGGAGAGGATGAGGGTTGAATGAGGAGGGAGGCAGACCCGGAGCCTAAACATCTCTGCTCGTCTCTTTTTCATAAATTTTTTTTTCAGCCATGTAAATATGTTAGAGCATCAAAACACAAAATCATATTTTAAAAAGGCAACCCCCTTTTCAAAGGGGGTAAGCTCAAAATCAAATTGAGCCAAATGAAGCTAACAGTGGATCAAGTTGCTTTCATAACCACATGGAGAAGAATTAATGCAAGTGATTTTAAAACACTGAACCACCCCAGTAAGAAAGAGCCCACGAACCAACAACAACAACAACAAAAAAAAAAAACACAAAGAAATCTAAAATCTGTTAGTCTTTCTAGTTATTCCACAAGACAAATGGCCCAGTTTCTTCAACAAATAAAATGTATAAAAATTAAAACAAAGACATTTTTTTAAGGACTGGAAAAGACCTAAGGGATCAAAAACCAAATACAACTGTGAAAAGAGAGTTTTAAAATACTTGAAGAAATTTGATCTCTGGCAGTAATGATAATTAGGAAATTATTATTAATTTTGAGTGTGATTTTATTGAGTTACACGGTTTATCTGTTCTTGTTTGTTTGTTTAGCAGGCCCGGGCTGGGTTTGAACCCGTTACCCCCGGCGCATGGGGCTGGCACTCTAACCACTGAGCTACAGGCACCCAGGCTACATGGCTTATCTTATCACAGTTTATTTTACCATGATGATTATAGTTTATTATTGTCATGGGTTATTTTATTGAGTATTATGGTTATGTTTTGTGTTCTTTTTAATCCTTTCTCAGGTAGAGATGATTTTATTCCCCTTATGCCTATGGTGTATTTATTCATTGATTTTTAAACCTCAGTTGTGCAGGGTTTTTTGTTTGTTTGTTTGTTTGTTTTTTAAGTGTGCCTGTAAGCGAGGTACCCAGCCATCTCGCACAGAAGTTAAGTGGTGACCTACCCCCAGTGGAAATTCCTAGCATTCTGGGACATTTAGTCCTACATGGAACATCTCAGTCAACAGTGAATGTCTCAGAAGGTTCAGTGAGGAATGATCATGTAGCAAATATTCTGTTTGATGAAGTTGACTGAAATAGAAAAATTTTCTTGGCATGTAAAAGGCAAATCATCGGAGACAGAGAGCCTGGAGGCTGAATTTGAATTTCAGCTCTCCCACCTCCTACTCTAAGGCCGTGGGCCAGTTACTTAGCCTGCCCATGCCTCAGTTTCCCCATCTGAAGGGAAAAGGATAGAAAGAACCTCGTAGAGGTGCGAGGAATAATGAAGTTAAAAACAGATAAAGCACTGAGAACAGTGAATGGCACATATGAAACACCACACGTTTATTGAATAGAGTAAGTCAGGCTTCTTAGCATTTAATCTTTAGAGTAAATTTACCAACCATGTGTATTGCTTTTTTTGGTTTCCAAGAGAAATAAAACTTATTGCTATTCAGGCGGATCCTAGCCCACTGGGAGGCCAAGGCAGGTGGATCTCCTGAGCTCAGGAGTTTGAGACCAGCTTGAGCAAGAGCAAGACACCATTTCTACTAAAAATAGAAAAAATAGCTGGGCCTTGTGGTGGTGTCTGAGTCCCAGCTACTTGAGAGGCCGAGGCAAGAAGATCACTTCAGCCCAAGAGTTTGAGATTGCTGTGATCTATAACACCACAGTGCTTTACCCAGTGCTTTACCCTTACCCAGGGTAAGACTCTGTATCAAAAAAAATTTTTTTTTTTTTTTGAGATTCCTCAATAAACCATCTAGAATTATTTTCACACATTCACATGTTTATTTATTTTGAGACAGAGTCTAACACTGTCACCCAGGCTAGAGTGCAGTGGCATCAGCCTAGCTAGTTACTGTGTCACTAGTTTGGTTGTATATTTTAATTAATTGCACTGCTTCTTGTTTGAGATATATAGCTATACTTTTGATGCAAAATTGGACATTGCATATTTAATGACCTAAATTAAAAAAAAAAACAACAGAAAATAACAAGTTGAGGATGTGGAGAAATAAGAAGCCTTGTGCATTCTTGCTGGGAATGTAAAATGGTGCAACCACTATGGTAAACAGTATAAATGCTCCTCAAAAATTTAAAAATAGAATCACCAATTCCACTTTGAGTAGATATCCAAAAGAATTGAAAGCATTGACAGATGAATGAATAAACAAAATGTGATGTATCCATACAATGGAATATTATTCAACCTTTAAAAAGAAGGAAATTCCAACACACGCTGCAACATAGATGAACCCTAAGGACATTATGCGCAGTGATAGAAGCCAGTCACTAATAGACAAATGCTGTGTGATTCCACCCTGTGAAATATCTTAGACTAATTAAATCCATAGACACAGAAAGTACAATCTTGGTTGCTAGGGGCTGGGGGATGAGGAACTGTTTCACGGGTACAGTTTCAAGATTCGAGATTAGTTACCAACAATTCGAATATACTTAATGCTACTCAACTGTATACTTAGAAATGTTTAAGATTCACAATTTTATGTCATGTGTTTTTAACCACAAAAAAAAATCTTTTTTTGAGACAGAGTCTCACTATGTGGCCCTCGGTAGAGTGCCATGGAGTCACAACTCACAGCAACCTCAAACGCTTGGGCTCGAGTGATTCTCTTGCCTCAGCCTCCCAAATAGCTGGGACTACAGGCGCCCGCCACAACACCTAGCTATTTGTTGGTTGTAGTTGTCATTGTTGTTTGTCAGCCCTGGGCTGGATTCGAACCTGCCAGCGCCAGTGTATATGGCTGGTGCCCTAGCCACTGAGCTATAGGGGCTGAGCCTTTTTTATTTTTATTTTTTTTATTTTTTGAGACAAGAGTCTCACTATATCGTCCTTAGTAGAGTGCCAAGGCATTACAGCTCACAGCAACCTCAAATACTTGGGCTAAATTATTCTCTTGCTCAGCCTCCCAAGTAGCTGGGACTACAGGTGCCTGCCACAACGCCTGGCTATTTTTTTTGTTGTAGTTGTCATCGTTGTTTGGCAGGCCCCTGGCTGGGTTCAAACCCGCCAGCCCCAGTGTAGGTGACTGGAGCCCTAGCCGCTGAGCTACATGCGCTGAGCCTTTACCACAATTTTTAAAGAAGAAAGAGATAAGCCAGGACAAAAATAATTCTAAACAATTGATTGAATAATCTCAACTATTTGAGGAATAAAAACATGATTTTTTATCCTATAATTGTCCCAACTAGTCCAGATTTGTTCATTTTTCTTTCTTTTTTCTTTGGAATTTATTTATTTATTTATTTATTTTTATTTCAGATTAATGTGAGGGTACAAACGATTAGGTTACATTGTTTGCATGTGTTAGGTAAAGTCAAAATTGTAATTGAGCCCTTCACCCAGGGGGTGTGCTGTATACCCTGACGTTGTGCCCACGAGGTAAGAGGTTACCAATTTCCCTCCACCATTTTCCCCTCTCCCTCCTCCCTCCCCTTCACCACTTGAATTAATTAATTAATCTATTTATTTATTTGAGACAGAGTCTCACTCTGCTGCCCTGGTGAGAGTGCCATGATATCATCATAGCTCACAGCAACCTCAAACTCTTGGGTTCAAGCGATCCTCCTGCCTCAGCCTCCTGAGGGGCTGGGACTACCAGGCCACCCGGCTAATTTTTTCCATTTTTAGTAGATGGGGTCTCACTCTTGCTGCTGAGCTGCAGCAATCCACCCATCTCAGCCTCTCAGAGTGCTAGGATTACAGGCGTCAGCCACCGCACCCCACCCCACTGGAATTCAATTGTGTTTTTCTCTCTTGTGGGCATGTAGTTGTTTATCTATTGGTTTCATCACCTTTCCTTTTTCAAACAGAGGGTTCCTTAACCGCATCTTTGCCATATTCCACAGCTTTCTAGCCACCTTTGATCTTTTCAGACTCAGTCCTATGAATCCTAAAACTTCAAGTCTCAGTACCTCCCCTGCCACCTGGCAAACTACAACCCTCTGGCTCAATCTTCCCTTTGCAGGTCACTCCTCCCCTCTCCAGGGCCAACCCCTCGAGCCTGTGTTGGGGCAGGAAGGGCAGATCAACTGAGTGAGGTTGCACGGATACATCTTCCACGGCTCTCAAGGGCCGGAAACTCAAGCTGGCTCTTCAGGCCCCCTCTGCCTGGCAGGGTATAATCCTTCCCCACCATCTCCCTGCCATCCTCCCACCCTGCACCACGCCCCAAGGGCAGAGCAGTAAGTCCAAGGCCAAGCAAATAACCATGTGGAAGTACAAATCCCCTGCTTGCAAATCCCTGTTTTTTCCATCAGATTCTAAGGTTCTCTTAGGTCCTCCTTAGCTTCAAAGAAGGGAGTAAATAACTGCTTTCCTAAAAATCAGTCCTTTTTACCCTCTCCTTTGTCAATCCTCAGGGCCAGTTCTGACTCCCTCTACAAGGGGATGGGAAGTTGGTGGACCCCAACTTCTGGGGACTTATTGTGGCTCCCTGAATTGAGAGAATTTTGTACTTCACCTTTGACCCCTTCATCAAACTATTAGTGGTATCAAAGGCAGTCAGAGGAGGGAGAGGTCTCACTTTGAACTTCCAGTAATACGGAATCAGGGAAAATGTTTTGGTAAGAGAACCCCTGAATGGGGCCTCAAAGGATAGGTCTGCTTTTGCAAAGATTAATGGTCGGGTGAGAGGAAGCAGGGAGCAGAGGTAAAGCCCCAGAGACCACCAGTTATGAAACTAATTTATGGCTTTCATATGAAAGCTATAACCCAATTATAACCTAAAAATATGGGAAGAGGGAGAGGCAGGGGAGGGAGGGGGAAGGATGGGCAGAGAGAGGGTGATTAGTGGGAATACACCTATGGTGCATCTTACAAGGGTACATGTGAAACTCAGTAAATGTAGAATATAAATGTCTCAACATAATAACTAAGAAAATGCCAGGAAGGCTATGTTAACCAGTGTGATAAAAATGTGTCAAATGGTCTATAAAACCAGTGTATGGTGCCCCATGATTGCATTGATGTACACAGCTATGATTTAATAATAAAAAAAAAAAAAATCAAAAAAAAAAGAGAGAGAGAGACAGACCAGCAGTTGCAGGACACACAGATTGTACCATTTAGCTACATCACAGATGCATGAAGAGTGGCCAAAGAAACAAGGGTGGAACATGCCCAAGCACTCCCAGGATTCCACTCATGTTGCATTTGGCCCAGTCTGAGCTCAGTCTGTCCCATGATGCTCTGCAAAGGGTGGACACAGCTGTACCGTGGTACTCTGGCCTGGTGTTAGGGTTAGCACAGGCAGATGAAGCTGAAAACACGAAAGTCCACTTGAGCTGTCAAGGAGCTGAGTGGACTGGCTGTCAGTCTTGAAAGTGAATACATTTATGGCTTATGTTTTTCTTTGTCTCAAGACAAAATTAGCAAATTCTTCTCCAGCCAACTCCATTTTCCTGTGGGCTTCATACAGAAGCATCAGCTGTTTCCACACAGCTCATTCCAACCAGAATGACATTGCCCATGACGCACTGAGTATCTGTTCAGTCCCCCTGGGATTCTCACAACTGCGCAGCGTAGGGAGGCCTATGCTAAAGTGGGGAGCTGCAGTGTAGCCCTGGCCACTCACTTGGAAGTGACTTTAAACAAGTCAGTCTCTAAACTTAAATTCATCAGAAACATAGAGGTGAGGACGATCTTCCCTCACGCAGGACGGAGAGGGAGGCAATGTGCACAAACGTGTGTTGATACGTGGCAAATGGCCCACACACATAAGAGGTAGAGATGGCGACATCTGGTTTTACATACTGAATGAGACATTTCTATTCCTCTGGAGTGCACAAGGAAGCAGAAAGCATCTGTGTTCCTGGGGGAGATGGGCTGAGCAGGGAGGATGTAATCAATAATACTGCTAGCTTGAAGTCAACATCCGTGTCACCAAAGCACTGCTTCCAGACCCTTGATATTCTGGGTCCACTCTTCCTCTGTCTCCCCTCCCTGCTCTTCCTATTTCTTATTTACTTATGTATTTTGAGACAGAGTCTCACTATGTCACCCTGGGTAGAGTGCCATAGCATCACAGCTCACAGCAACCTCAAACTTCTGGGCTTAAGCAATTCTCTTGCCTCAGCCTCCCAGGTAGCTGGGACTATAGGTGCTCGCCATGATGCCGGGCTATTTTGTTATTGTTGCAGAAGTCATTGCTGTTTTAGCTGGCCCGGGTTCAGTTTGAACCCACCAGCCTTGGTGTATGTGGCCTGCACCCTACTCACTGAGCTACGGGCGCCGCCTCTTTCTCTCTATTTCTATGGCACTTATCACCATGGTATCTAGGTACTCAAATCAAACCTGTTTTTAAGTTTAAAACAGAGCATATGTGGGAAGACAAATTCGTCCTCGGAATCCTTACCTCTGAAGCTGAGTTTGCAGGAGGAGTGACAAGGGCGCACTGACTCCTTGCAAGATGGAATCTTGAGATTTTATGTAGGAGAAGAAGCAAGCACCAAATATCAATCAAATGCCCGCAGGGTGAGACACCTTAGCAACTGCCTGGGGATTCAAAGTAATGGGTCCCTGCTCCCTGCCCTCAGGACTTACAGCCTTGAAGGCTACAGCAGACTCTCCAAACACACAAATAGCACAGGGACATCACAGTATGCCAGAGCTTGTCCCTGCCGAGAAAATCCAAGAGAGCATCAACCCAGAAGCAAACTGTCCCGTCTCACTCTGCACAGGGCATCCCACACCCACAGATAAGGTCAGCACCATGGAGATGTGCTCCAGGGAGGGGAGGATTGAAAGGGCAGACGGAGTTAAAGAGAAGAAGTTTGTTCTAGACCAAAAGACTCAAGTCTTCTGTCTCATCATGGAAGACAGCCCACTGGAGTCAGGATTCACCAATGTCTCAATGTCCAGAGAGAAGTCAAATCCTTGGGTCTAGCTCCCATTCTGCTGCCACTTTACTAGGTGATCTAAAAAGAAAACGATCACTTAATCTCATCAGATAAATGTGGAGTTGCCGATCTTCAGAGCTGGACGGACTCCTAGCATCTTGCCCACATTTTTTGAAACACAAATCAGGATATGATTAGACAAAGCATTTTTATGCTGCCTCCAAAAACAAGAGGCCGTCTAGAGGATGTGGCATGAATGTGGGCATATTGGAGTTTCTAGAACATGTGATTGTTCGTAGACATAGTCAAAGGCTAAATATTGAAAATAAGACTGTCCCACAAAGCCTGCAGCAAAGGATTGCAAGAATGCAGCCCTCAGGGCAGACTGTTCCTTCCCAGGGCACTGCCACGTGTCAGCAACAACTTCCTGAATATCTCCCATTGAGCCAGTTTTAATGTCAAGGCAAAAATCTGCTTTTCAGTAATTTATTCCTTCATCTCGATTTCACCCTTTAATACCACATAGAATATATTTTCTTCCACAAACATTCTAAATACTTAATGACTGGTCCTTGAATGCCTTCTTTATTCTAAACCAGGGGTCTTCAAACTGTAGCCCACAGACCACATGAGGTGGTGTGATTGTATTTGTTCCCGTTTTGTTTTTTTACTTCAAATAATATATGTGCAGTATGCATAGGAATTTGTTCATAGGTTTTTTTTTTTTTAAACTATAGTCTGGCCCTCCAACAGGCTGAGGGACAGTGAACTGGCCCCCTGTTTAAAAAGTTTGAGGACCCCTCTAAATCAAACACCCGGGTTCCTTCCACTGTTGCTTGGTTCCCAGGCCTGTCACCCGGGACACCCTTTAACCTACTGCATGCTCATGGACCACAGTACTTTCTAGAGAGAAGGTGACCAGAGTCAGGGCACCCTTTAGTCATGAGAGGAAACTCAAGCCTACCTGAAACCACACTGGTTAAAGAAGCAGCTAGAAGCTGGTCAAGGGCACAGCATTGGGCATACCTTCTCTTGGCCTCTACCACTCTCCTTGCCGTGAGGGCCATCTCTTGGAGGTACACACCTCTGGGCGTGTCACAAAGACATGGGCTGCCTCCTGAGTGTGGAGGGAACCTGCCCTTGCTAGCAGGACCAAGGTGAGGCTAGGCAAAAGACCCTGAATAGTTGGCCTAGAGATCTATGCTAGGCCTCGAGGGAAATGCTGTAGGCCCTTTACCCAGACCTTCTCATCAGACAAGTAAAAAGATCAAATAAAACCAAAGAGGCTTTCACCTGCCTTTGGCCTGGGCTTAGGTTTAAAGGAAACGGAGTTTTTAATGTGAGAAAAATATTGCATTTGCCATTCTAATCAGTTTTTCTATTGGTTGTATTGAAACCATTGATTACAAGAAAAAACTATATCCTAAATAAAATTAAACCTAAATCTACAAAGTTCAGCATCAGAAAGAAAAGCCCAAAAGGAAGGGATAATTATCCAAGTAGTCCTGATTCAATCACTAACAGCTACACGTCAACACCACACTGGCAGCCGGGGCTACAGCTACTGTTATCATGGTACCCTGTTACGCGTCAACACCACACTGGCAGCAGGGGCTACAGCTACTGTTATCATGGTACCCTGTTACACGTCAACACCACACTGGCAGCCGGGGCTACAGCTGCCGTTACCATGGTACCCTGTTACACGTCAACACCACACTGGCAGCCGGGGCTACAGCTGCCATTACCATGGTACCCTGTCTCAGTCCATTTGGGCTGCGAAATACCACAAACTGGGCGGCTTGTGAACAACAGAGATTCATCACTCACTGTTCTGGAGGGTGGGAAGACCAAGATCAAGGCACCAGCAGATTCAGTGGCTAGTGAGGACCAGCTTCCTCACAGACGGACCTCTTCTCATGTAGCAGAAGGGGGAAGGGCTTCCTTTAGGGTCTCCACTGGGCTTCTTTTACAAGGCCCTACCTCCTAACACTGTTACCTTGGAGGTTAGAACATCAACATATGAATTTGGAGGTGCCACAAGTCTAAGTGGACATTACCGCTTCCCTAATCCATTGGTTTTCTCTTGGCTCTGCTAAGTCCCAGTGGCTTTTCTTAGTCTTAGTCTCTGCTAAGTCCCAGTGGCTTTTCCAGCATGGAGGTGTTTCCCACAAAGCTAATTTGTCCCCAGAGTCCACAGACCCTAGCCCAACTCACTCACTATCTGAGAGACTTATACCCTTGCCAGAGGATCTGGCACAAGACTTCAGGTACCTGCCTTGGCTTCCTCATTCCTACATGGAGGGTAACGTTCCCCAGTCTAGCCCCCAACAATCCTCTCATTGGCAATCTTGACATCCTAAACCTCTAGAGCAGGGGTCCTCAAACTATGGCCCGCGGGCCACATGCGGTGGTGTGAATTGTATTTGTTCCCATTTTGTTTTTTACTTCAAAATAAGATATGTGCAGTGTGTATAAGAATTTGTTCATAGTTTTTTTTTAAAACTATAGTCTGGCCCTCCAACAGTCTGAGGGACAGTGAATTGGCCCCCTGTTTAAAAAGTTTGAGGACGCCTGCTCTAGACAAAGTGAGACCATCTGCTCTGTGCCCTGCCCAAGTGTTCCTGTTCAGATCTCAGATGTAAATTTGAGAAATATTCTTCCTCCAGAATAGACGGGCAGGCTGAATGACCTCGCCCCTCAGAACCACGCCTCTTCACGGGGAGAGAGGATCCCAAGCCACTCAACTCCCCCAGTGATCACAAAGCAAGCTAGATGCTCCACCCAGGCAAGGCCTCCGTGGACTTGGGCCTTTGTTGTAGTATCTTCAGACAGGTCTGGATACGGGAAGAGGCTTACCTTTCAGGGGTGGGCTACCTGCAGCCTTCTGATTTCAAGATAGTTCATTTTTAAGCACTAAAAGAGAGAGAGGAAAAAAAAACACGAAGCTTCATCTTTCTCTGCTACACCCCTTTTATTAATAATAAAAAGATTTCTTACATAATATTTGGATTCAGTCAAAAGGCTACACTTAAGTATCAAGAAGGTCACAAGTTTCCTCAAGGCCACAGGTTCCACACCCTTCTGTTCCCTTTACATTCAGGTAACAAATGAAGTCCTGGACGTTCACCTTGCACAGGTAGAAAGTTCTGCAGGCCTTAGTCATCTTCTCGGCAGGTTTATAGGAGGGGGAAGTTACTTTGATGGGGACCACACTTTTGGAGCACTGGGAACACTGTGCCCCCTGCCAGGACCCCAAAATACTCCTTTGTCTTTACAGATGTACCATCTTCCTCCAGCACCGGAGGGAAGGGCTGGTCCGACAGCCTAAGTGTCTGAGACCTTGCAGAGTAGGTCCTGAAACCCTGCCCAAGACATGCTTCCCCGCACTCAGTGGGCATTGCCTGCTCTGCAGGACGGGGCACGGGGGACCACCCCTTGTGTTCTTCCCAACCCTAGGATGGCTGTACCTAGGGGGTAAAGTACAGCATTCCAACTTTAATACCCTTTCTGGAAAGAGCTGCGAATACATATACCTATATATGTAAATACATGACTTATTTGTTTATTTATTTATTTATTTGTAGAGACAGAATCTCACTTTATTGCCCTCGGTAGAGTGCTGTGGCCTCACACAGCTCACAGCAACCTCCAACTCCTGGGCTTAGGCTATTCTCTTGCCTCAGCCTCCCGAGTAGCTGGGATTACAGGCGCCAGCCACAATACCTGGCTATTTTTTTGTTGCAGTTTGTCCGGGGCTGGGTTTGAACCCACCAACTTCGGCATATGGGGCCGGCGCCCTACCCGCTGAGCCACAGGCGCCGCCCCAATACATGACTTTGGGTACTCGGGAAAAAGTCCTTAAGCAAAAGCATCCCTTTCTCAAGTTAATTCCCTCTTACCGAAAGTGTAGCTCCCCCTAGAGGAGTAAGGCGGCAGTGGGCGGCCTGGCCCACGCCGCCCCGCAGGGAGCGCCTCTCGGCCTCTGCACCGCTGCCCTGCGAGGCGGCCGCAAAGTCTCTTCCGGCAAAGGTCAAAGGTGAGCACCGACAATCCCTGTGCTGGGTTCCGCAGGAAAACTCAAACCCGCAGGAGCTCGGGCAGGGTGCACGTGGTTTCAGTCCCCATGGCCCGGGCGGTGGCCCCGGCACGCGCCGCCTGGGATCCGGCTCCGCGGCTCCCCACCACTAGGTGGCGCCACACGCCCGCCCGCACGCCGGTCAGCGGCGGCGAGGCGGGGGGTGGGGGGAGTCCGGTCCCCTGAACAGACCCTGCGGTTTGCAGGCTGTGCGGGTGCGCAGGCACCCCAGCTCCCAGCCTATAGTGGCCGACCCTGGGGCCACCGTGCACATGTGGCGTCTGCAAAATCGCAGGGCAGTCTGTTTAAAACAATTTCACCACCACCACTCCAAAATGAATTCAAAAATAAAAAATAAACTGGGACGGGGGGAAAATTGTGGGCACCGATAATACAGGCAGCTGTATAAGGAGTACGAGTTCTGGAGTCTCAGTAGCTGAGTTCAAATCCTGCTTTTTAATTGATGACCTTGCCGCATCATTAAACCCCACATGACCCCACTGTCTCATCTGCAAAGGCAGGCGATTTACTTAGAACTTACGCCATGGGTTATTTACAGGAATTAAATGAGTTGATACATCATAGACATGCATGTGTTGTTTAAAACACATATTTAACATATGAGCATATAAAATGATATATAAAACATACACGAACTTTATGGCAACCCTGTATTACTTGCAAATAGTAAGTACCAATAATATTAGCTATAATTTATATTTCATTATGTAACTTCCATGAAGTAATTTTTAAAAACATTAATTTCAATGAAACACCGTCACACTGCTGGGGCGGGGTTGTTAACTTTTTATACGGAAATTTTTAACAAACGTTGAGAAAACAGTATAATGAACACTGCTCCCCACCCCCATCCACCCCACCACCACCCATAACCCAGTTTCAATAATTATCAACACATGGCCAATTCTGTTTCATCTACACCCAACCCCTATTCCCAACCAGCTGGGTTATTTTAAGGCAAATCCCAGATTACATATAATTTCATTCGTAAAACTTGACTACTATACAGTATTTTTTAAAAGCTCAACGTTTGTTTAATACTGCTTCATGCACAATCTGTTATAGTCATCAGCTCCTAGATTTATCATGACACTGGAAATCTTGTCCACACCAACATGTGACACAGAATTGAAACCAAGGATTGAACCAATTATGGAAAGTTTGGAGAAGTGGCTTCTTTGCCTGAAAAGCATTTCCGCTTCTTCAGAGATGTGATCTTCCTAAGAAAAGGAACATTCCACTCAGCTGCTGGCTTCCTTCTGGTGATGCTCTTCTATCCGTTGTGATACATACACCGGGTGCTGAATTACCCCTCCAGGGAAGGAGATTGCTCCTAGTTAGTCAGATTCCTGCACTCAGGGAAGGATATGTCCGTTTTAAGAAGGAAACCACAACACTTGACGATTTTAGGAGGTACAGCCAATACTTAAGGGCAAAGCACTATCTCCCTGAAGTGTCCTTACACATTGTCTTTGTCACTTTCACACTAAAGATTTAACTACATTTTTTTTCTTCAAGGAATTCTGGAACTATGTTAACATTTTAAACTATTGACTTAAGACACACACACATTCCTGTCTAATATTCCCTACATTAAGAACCCTTTGAAACATGTGAAAGATGGAAACCAGACAAATAATGAAGCCCTCATTCAATGGTTCGGTTTTAAAATTCAGCACTACTGACTGCTATGTCCCTCTACACAGCCTGTCTGACAGTGCTAATGTGAGCTTCTTATCTCCTGGTGTAATAATAGCAGATAATATTTACATTGCTGTTGGCTTGGCTCCCCTAGCTCAGTGAATAGGACACTGGCCACATACACCGAGACTGGTGAGTTCCGGCCCGGCCCAGGACTGCTAAACAACAATGAGAGCTACAACCAAAAAAAAAGCCAGGTGTTGTAGGTGCCTGTAGTCCCAGCTACTCGGGAGGCTGAGGCAAGAGAATCGCTTGAGCCCAAGAGTTTGAGGTTGCTGTGAGCTGTGATGGTACAGCACTCTACCGAGGGCGACATAATAAGACTCACATATATATTTATATTGCTGTTATAACAGACTTTCACCAAAAAGACTGTATTTAATCTTCATGGCCCTGTGAAGTTGGTATTATATCCATTTTACAAAGGAGAACACAAAATCTAAAATGTGGGCCAAGCATGGTGGTTCATGCCTGTAATCCTAGCACGCTGGGAGGCTGAGGTGGGTGGATTACCCTGAGCTCAGGGATTAGAGACCAGCCTGAGCCAGAGTGAGCCCTCGACTCTACAAAAAAAAAAGAAAAAGCTGGATGTTGTGACAGGCACCTGTAGTCCCAGCTACTTGGGAGGCTGAGGCAAGAGAATCACTTAAGCCCAAGAGTTGGAGGTTGCTGTAAGCTGTGATGCCACGGCACTCTACCGAGGGCCACAAAGTGAGACTCTGTCTCAAAAAAAAAAAATTAAAATGCGAGGGAGTCCACACACACACACACTTTAGGTTGATGGCTACTGGCCAGATCAAAAACTCCTTAAAATCCTTTTCTTCTTTCATCAATTAAACCTTGATCCTTCTAGTAAGATGCAATGTCCCCCTTCTCCACGTCTCCATGACGACTTGGGCGCATTCCCTGTGCCCTCACATCAGAATTGTTGATACCCACATGGGCTGCCCCCTGGATGAGGAGCTCTGTGAGGACAGAGACGCACCTGTCCCGCCTGGTAGAGAGTAGGAGCCCAATCAATATTGATCAATTTGATGATTCGGATCACTGAGGCCACTTGCTATTGCCACGACCTTGCTCTCTTTTATATGTTTTCAATTTTGTTTTTTACATTTTCACAAATCACCTGGGGTTTTCATTTGTTTTTGAACACAAATGCCCCAGATCCAATGGCTCCTTGCTGAGTGAGGCTTATTGAATACTCCCTGGGGTACTATTAATATTAACTATAGAGTTTAGAAATTACTAGAGGCAGAGCTAGCTGGTGAGGAAAGAGTAGTTGTGGAACACAGCTCTTGACATTATTTTCATCTCTCTCTTTTTTCTTTTCTCCTTGGAGTTGTTTGTCCTCCAGACGAAGTGCAATGACCAGCCCTGCTCACCCAGCTATAAATAATACGAAGAAGAAAGCACGAGCTGGCCTGCAGGGCTCAGCATGGTTCTTCCTGTTCCTCTTCTGTGTAACTGCAAAGCCCTGGCAATAATCCGCATGTGGAAGATATTATGGCCTTGGACTTTTGACAGCTGTACTCTGAGGGATCTGTTTGTCTTGCCCTCACCAGCCCAGAGTTAGGTTGCGTTTCTGGGAGTGTTGCTAGCTTTAGCACGTCTTCCTCCCACCTATCCCAGTAAGCCTTGCTCTATTGGGCATGCTGGGATGGCATATCACCCTCATTTGTTCTTTGGCCATGTCCCGCAAGGACAATTGTATTGCTTGTGAAGATATGGAGCAATTTCCGCAGGCTTCGGTGAGCACCACACGAGCTGTAGTGGCCCAGCATCTCCCAGGACTGCCTACCCTCTTCCTACACAGGTTCTGTTGCACACCACCATCGGGTCTGTCTCCTAAAATGCCCACTCTCCGTGGGCCTCTTCTCTAGGAATCCACAGTGCCTGTCCATTGGCTGCTGGGAAGGAAAGCAACTGCACGTAACTTATTGAGTGTCCACTATCCTCTGTACCAGTAAGTACTTGGTGATTTTACATACTCCATTCAAATGGGTGAGGTCAGTGATAGTATCTTCATCCCTGGGATACAGACTCTGCATCTTAGAGTGATTAAGAAACTTGCTCCAAGTCATACATCTTCTAGGACTGATCCCAAAGTCCACACGTTTCCTTGTCAATTGCCTGTAGGGTGGAATCCAGATTGGCAAGGCATCCTGAAATTCAAACATTTCCTCATTTGTCCTCACCTCACTAACATGCCCTCAGCCTCTAGTACTTTCCAAGGAAATACTCTGCTACAGTCAGATCATTCTCTTCATTACTATTCTACCACTTGATTATTTTCACTTAAGAATATGTCTTCTCCACTCTGGGAGGCCCAGGCTGGTGGACTGCCTGAGCTCACAGGTTTGAAGCCAGCCCCAGCCACAGCCAGATCTCATCTCTAAAAATAGCCAGGCGTTGTGGCAGGTGCCTGTAGTCCCAGCTACTTGGGAGGCTGAGACAAGACAATCACTTAAGCCAGCAGTTCTCAACCTGTGGGTCACAACCCCTTTGGGGATCGAATGACCCTTTCGCAGGGGTCTCCTAAGACCATCCTGAATATCAGATATTTACATTACGATTCATAACAGTAGCAAAATTACAGTTACGAAGTAGCAACGAAAATAATTGTATGGTTGGTGGTCACCACAGCATGAGAAACTGTATTAAAGAGTTGCGGCATTAGGAAGGTGGAGCATCACTGGCTTAGCCCGAGAGTTTGAGGTTGCTGTGAGCTGTCATGCCACAGTGCTCTACCAGGGGTCACAAAGTCACAAAAAACACAAGCAAAAAGAATATCTCCTCCACCTTTCCAAGAAAATATGTATAAATGTGGTTCATTCTGTTTGATGGTTCCATAGTAGTCTACAGAACAGATATACTATTATTTATTAAATACATGTATCCTCAATCATAGGTTATGGGTTATAGATTATCAACTTTATTTTGGTAATTGTTTCATAAGGTTAGTCCTATTTTAGTTATCCCTAAATAATAAAAACTGTGTCTTAAATACAAACTTACTTACTAGAACCTAACACATCCCTGCCTACCCATGTTACATGTTACATATGTGACATGACGTGAATATTCCTTTAATTTGGGAAATGGGAATGCTCATAATATGTTCTCATTTGATAAATGGAAGACAGTTCTTAGGATGAGAGACTCTTATTTGCCATGTTTATTGAGGGGGAGGAGGAGATAATTTTTTAATTTCCTAATCCCATATGGTCCAATTTCTCTCCATGTGCCAATCTCCCTTCCAACACATGTATCATATTTTCCCATTGTAATACCCTTATATCATTACTGAAATAATTTAAATTCTACCTACCGTACCATAAAATGATTTAAGTTTCAGAGCGAGGCTGTCTAATCCAACACCCTTGTTTTACTTGTTTTAAAGATGACTGAAGTAAGGTTTGGAGGAACTCGTAACAAAGTCATGTGACTACATAGCAGCCTTGGGGAGGCTTGAACTAATCCAGGGCTCTCTCTACGACAGGACGCAGATCCTCCAGGGCTTGGGCGTGACTAGGGCACAGCACATAGGCAATGGTATTTTTATTTAAGGAAAAAAAAAATTCTTTTTTGAGACAGAGTCTCATTTTGTTGCCCTTGATAGAGTGCCATGATGTCACAGCTCACAGCAACCTCAAACTCTTGGGCTCAAGCGATCCTCTTGCCCCAGCCTCCCGAGCAGCTGGGACTACAGGTGCCCGTCACAGCACTCAGCTATTTTGAGAGCCGGGATCTGGCTCTTGCTCAGGCTGGTCTCAAACTCCTGACCTCAAGCAATCCACTCATCGTGGCCTCTCAGAGGGCTGGGATTACAGGCATCAGCCACCGCACGTATTTGAGAAAAAGTTTAAAGTGGCTTTTTCTCAAAGGCTTTGAAATAGGTAACTGGTTGGTGCCATTTGCTGGTCACCCACGCGAAGAAGGAACTCTTTCCTCCAGACACCAAATCTATGCTTGTTTGTGCCCAGAGAGCAGCCTTTGCTCCAGCTTGCAGTTTTCTCTGCCTCCAGCAACCAACTGAGTTGTGAATACTCCTCTCCCCTTGCATGCCCACACAATCCCTGGCATTCCAGCGTGCCCTGGCTTGGAGTTGAGGCTGTTGACTATCTGGTTATGTAAAGGTCCCTCAGATGTGCCCAGAGAGGAAGCCTTTGTCAAAGGTGGACACAGATTTGTAGGACCTAAACTTATAAAATTTTTGAGACCATCTTTAAGGAAAAATGATGCAAAAATATCTTATTTTTGCCATTTATACAAAAAAACGTACACACATATTGTTAAGTCCCTTCCTGGTATCTTAGGAAGAACCAGGCCCCGACAGGGGTACTAAAGCCTAATGTCCTTTACCTTCAGGGCAAAATTGGCCTAGGGCCTTATATGGAGTAAAGAAGGACATACCTGGGCACCCTTTCTGATCCCTTACGAGTAGATGGACAGAGCTGGTCAGGTCCCTCCATGAGGTAGCACACACAGCAATCCAAAGTCTCTGGGTTTCCAATCCTTGTTGTTTAAGGTCTTTTATTAGGTATCAAATGATGCAGCTTGACTTCTCACAAAGTATGGGTGGTAAATGTTTACAGAATGGAAGTACGAGAGGAAAAGCAAACAAAGCAAAAGGATAAAAACAAAACCAACCCTCCAAGATGAACACAAATACACAAACACAAGAACTACCCATTATTCTCTATGGTTGATTGGCCTAATGTGCGGGTGTTCAGCAGCACACCCCCAAGGTGAAGGGCTCAACCACAACTTGAACTTTACCTTGGAAGTGAGAACAATGTAACCTCAATCTGTACCCTTATATAATTTGAAATAATAAATAAATCAATCGAATGGAAAAAGCAAACCCAGAAATAACAACAGCAGCACCCCCTAGCTGCAGTGCACAGAAGTGTCCACCTATGAAGAAAGTGGTAGAAAGACGTTTTATTTGCCCTTATTGAGTACCAGTAATTATGCTGCCAGGAAAGTCTTGCCTTCTTAGACTTATGTTGGATAAGGAATAAAATTTAGGTAGAATGGACAAGTTGAGTTCAAAAGACTACTGGAGTTACACATGAAACTTACTAAATGTAGAATATAAATGTCTTAACACAGTAACTAAGAAAATGCCAGGAAGGCTATGTTAACCAGTGTGATGAAAATGTGTCAAATGGT
>CAUYPK010069387.1:0-27121 GCA_963574355.1 Loris lydekkerianus | reverse complement strand
AAAACCCCCCTAACCAAAAAAAAAAAAAAAAAAAAAAAAAAAAAAGAAAAAAGAAACAGCACACTCCTTCACATTACTTAAAAATATTAACATCAAATAAAATATGTGTGCTTTTCTGTTGTTAATCTGTCTTTCGTTATCTTAATTAGTAGGACCAACAAAGAGATTATAAGAGAGTAGAGGGAATATTTTTCTTCCCCTACAGGGGTCTTGTCAAGGATTTTGGTCTTAAAATAAGAGAAGGATTTTACTTTTTAAAATTAGGAAGATTTGCAACATAGAATTATCAGTGCAGGTGCCCTTTGGAGAAAGAGGGGATTAAGTACAAGGAAGATGTGGAGACCAATTAGGAGCTGATGTAACAGTTCAGGTGACTGAAAATGATACACTGAACTAGAGCAAAACAAGGGTAAATGGTCATAAGCCAAGGTACCTGACGACTAGAGAGAAGAGAAACATGGAATAGACTTGGGAAGGGAGGCTACAGGAATAAGATCAAGGTAGCTTCAGCATTTCTGGAATGTGCAATCATCATCAAGACAGAGAACAGGGATGAGGTTGAGGAAAAGCCAATAAATTTCATGTTAGACATGTCATGTTTGAGGTTTCTTTAAATTATTCAAGTGGAAATATAGCATGAGAAGTTGATTTTGCCAGAGTTCTAAGGGAAGGTCTGAACTGGAGATAGGCATTTGGAAGCTGCATGAGATTTATCATTAAAAGCCATAGGCAAGGATGACATTGCCTTGGGAGAAAACAAAACAAAACACAGAGTGAGATTTCCCATGATATGTTGCTACCCCAGTTACTTTGGGAACAGTCTAGCCTATGATGTTCTCTTCTTTCAATCCTTCAATGGGTTCTCTAAATTGTGTGGAAATCTGATCTTCAAATTTTAGAACTCCTCAGAGATACAGCTGACACAACGCTCAGGAATGTTTGATGAGTAATCTAAGGGTAGGAAGTGGGGCTGTGCTGGGAGAGGCCCCAGTGCCCAGAATCCTACAGGTTTGTCTGTCATGATGAAAGAACACAGGTACACTGTGTAAAGACCAACACATGTGCGGGTAACCCATGGTGGTGCTGAGAAAGGGAATGAGATTTTGCATTGGACCTATTGTGCTTTAAATATTAGTGAACTGGGCAAAATTGGGCCAAAATCTTGAAATCTCAGACCCTTTATTTCTTTCGTTAGAAAACGGAGATAAACAATAATTGCCTGCAGTGTTGTAAGGAGTAAAACTAACGTATTGAAAGCCACTAACTACATAGTAGGTTCCTAAATTACTAATATTTTCCTCTAAAGTAATGAAGTAAAAATAGATGGTATCATAATAACAAAAACTTATCATTAAAAAAATCCAAGGGTTCATTCGAACTATTTCAAAACATTATATATTGTTTGAAGTATTGAAAAGGTAGTTATTTCTCTCATCAGGATATAAAGCCTACTTAATACATGTCATATTACATTTAAAATCTAAAAAGCATCTATGATTACAAACACCTATGATCTGTACCCAAATCATATTCAATATTAATATATTTTCTAGAAATAAAGCACCAAATAAGCCCCTTACTATTTTTATATCTTATTAAACAACTAAAAATTTACATCATAAGTTTTAATTTCTTTCAATATTCAGATAGCCAATGTCAATAGTACATTTGCAAAATATGACAAAAAATTGATGAAATACACTTTAAAGTACAAAATTAATTATTTCCTGTTTTATTCATAAGATTTTATAATGCTAGATTTAGATCTCTATTCTGCTAAATTCAGAGTTTAAATACAAAGGGTTTTGAACTGATATGAGTGTCACAGTTGGCTTTACCAAAGGTTTAAGATGAGAGAACAAATAAACATTGCAAGCTACAGGATATGAATTCTGGGGAAATAGCTCTCATGCAAGAATAAGACTTATGGGATTCATTTAAAGAAAATCTTCAAGAAAAATCTTCAATATATTTTTAGCTTTATAGTTATTTTTCCCAATTTGAAGATACATTTGTTCAAAAATTGCATGAGAGTTTCATAAAACTTTCATGCAGTAGTATTTGGACATAATCTTTTATTATTTATTTTTTTTATGATGAACTGTTCAAATCATAGCCAATGTGTAGCCTTACTTGAATGGAGTATTCTGGGGAAAATCACTCCTTAATACACTAGACAGTTCTCAAATTCCTCTTTAGGACTTACTCCTTATCTAACTTCAAAATATGACTGGAAGCAATTTGCATATTAATACCCCCCCACTAAATTAAAACAACAACAATAATAAAAGATACACAAAAAATCAATTAGAAGGAGAAGGAAGGTGGACATGTAGACCTATCAGTTATCAATCAGTTGATATATAAATGAATGAAATATTAAATTTATCAATGAATTTCTTGGCAACTAGAGAAAAAAGGGAAAGGAAAATATAAGTTATACATTTCCTATTATTTTAAAAAGGAAAAGTCAAGTTTATTTTCAAAGATACAATATTCTTAGTAGTTTATTATAGAATAAATTTATTTCATTGATCACCCCATTAGAAACTCACAAACATATAGTAAATACATTGGACTATAACTTTGCAAAAGTTACCTAATACGACCCATAGAAAACCCCAGGTCTCCTTCCAACATTGCAACAACAATAACAACCACACAACCATGTGGGTGGAGTCAGGTAATGCAACGTGGGAAGTAAACTACCTCATATCTCAGCAATTACTTTCCTTTCTGTTCCCCCAACTTCATTTAAATTTTTTTAAATTTTTTCTTTTTGCTGCTTGTTGATAATCTATATTAAAAAGCAAAGCAAAAGAGAAAAAGAGTCCCCTAATTATTTGCTCATTATTAGGTGACTTTTTCTCTTTGTATCAGCTTACGGTAAAGTCTTTGTTACTGTTACATACAAACTTCATAAAAGTATTTCTTTCAGTAATTAAGGGCATATAATTCAGGTTCTTTGCTGACGATCAGATTACAAAGTGACAACATTTAAACAGTTTTGCTTCCATAACTGACTTTTTTCTTGTTGTTGTTGTTTTGAGACAGTCTCACCGTGTCACCCTCAGTAGATTGCCATGGTGTCACAGAACTTCAAACCCATGGGCTTAAGCAATTCTCTTGTCTCAGCCTCCCAAGTAGCTGGGACTACAGGCGTCTGCCACAAAGCCCAGCTACATTTTTGTTGTAGTAGTCGTTGTTTAGCAGGTCCAGGCCAGGTTCAAACTTGCCAGCCCCAGTGTATGTGGCTGGTGCCTTAACCCCTGAGCTACCAGCGCCAAACCCATAACTGACTTTTTTAACCTCTCTGAACAGAACTCAACTTCATCCATCACACCAGTTCAGCACGTGGTACCAACCCATATGTAATGTATTTCCCCAGTAAAATTAAAACTTTTGCTCTCGAAACCCAGTATAATAACTGGAACATAGTGAGTAATGGATCGGTGTTCACTGAATAAAAAATAAATAAATAAATAAAGGAAAATATAGTTAGAGAACACTGACATCTAAGACTAGCATATGCCAATACAATTATTTTAAAAATCAGCTGAAAAAGATATATTCCCTGGTTTCCTCCTAGCCCTAAAGCATTAGAATATCTACGGTGGGAGTTTGGAAATTTAAATTTTCTAAAAAACTCCTCAGCAGCATTTGACCCAGCCCACAATGTCAATTCCCCTTTTATAGCATTTTTGTGCAGACTCATATTTATTTTACAACTATAAGGACTTGTGCACAATACATATACTTTAGGGGATGACTCCTGGATATAATTTGAAGAAATACTGGTGTGGGAAAAGTATGAATTAACAAAGGGAAGTAGAGAAGACAGAAGAACAAAAGGTAGATAGATGTTTTACGGTGGAGGCTTGGGGGTGAGGAGAGGGAAAGGATGTTTGTGTAGGGCGGCACCTGTTGCTCAAAGGAGTAGGGCACTGGCCCCATGTACCAGAGGTGGCAAGTTCAAACCTGGCCCCAGCCAAAAACTGCCAAAAAACAACAACAACAACAACAAAAACAGGATGTTTGTGTAGTATCAGGACTGTCCCCTTGATACTGCATTGTTTTATTTTATTTTGTTTCAATTTACAAATAATAATTGTACTTATTCATGAGGGTACATAGTGATGCTTCAATACATACAGTGTATGGTAATCAGGTCAGGGTAATTAGCATATAAATCATCTCAAACATTTATCATTTCTTTGTGTTGGGAATGTTTAATAACCCTCTTTCTAGCTATTTGAAACTGTAATATATCATTGTCATCCTACAATGAT
The DNA here is from genome assembly GCA_963574355.1 of Loris lydekkerianus. NCBI lineage: Eukaryota > Metazoa > Chordata > Mammalia > Primates > Lorisidae > Loris > Loris lydekkerianus. Next base: position 22,832 of record CAUYPK010069387.1, on the reverse strand, counting down.
GTGTCTAATGGCCTCGACCATTAGAATTTACTCCCCCATCTGGCTGTAATTTTACACCCATTCACACATCTCTCTCTGTAAATTTCCAGGTGACATTCATACTATTGATCCATAGAAGTATCAAGAATGTAGGGAGCACAAATGGGTGAGCTGAGAAAATTACAATAACCGTATCTGAGATCCTTCCCTGTGGAACAGATTGTAGCATTACACTACACTCCTCTCACACGGCACAGCCTTCGTCACTGTTGGTTTCTGATGCCATTATGGGTGACAAAGTGAGAAAATCCCTTATTGCATTAGTAGCTGCGCAACAGAACATGTCACAGGCCCAGGGAGTGGAGGGAGAAGCAGAAAGGGCCAGGAGAGCAAGTGGCAGAAGAGTCACAAATTGGGTCACATAAGAACAGAGGAATGAAAAATCCCCAGGGACCGGAAGAAATATCTGGGGAGAAAAATTGCAAAAAAAAAAAAAAAAAAGACTAAAATTTCTAATAAAGTGGATGGGAATTGAGAACATTATAATCTGGGAATTTCAATTTAAAGAGGCTGACAAATTCTAGACAAAATATCAAACATACCAATTAAATCTGTAGCAAAGCATCAAATTGAACCTGTAAGCAGAAAGCTCCTGAGAGGTTTCTAAGAAAAAAAAAAAAATGGTAATTTGAACCAAACCCCAGTAATATGAAATAATATCATGATTTTCTCTCTATTCTTTAGCTACCACTATTGTTTTATGTCAGTGAACATTAAAACAATTATCAGAAATTTCAGGGTTCTTTGACACACTCTATGTCCTATCTTATTTTTTAATTAAAATCTTAACATTGTCAACCAAGAGTTCTTCCCACAGGTTGTCACTGAGGTGTTGCTCTCTGCAGAACTCAATGACAAATTTTAGACTTCAACAGAATAGTTAACTCAAACCTGCAGCCCAGCTTAATCTGATGAGCAAACTGCATTTGTTTACCCTGTATATTTTCATAGAAATTCCTGAAATGGAGCGTCTTTGGATAGGCCACACGTGGTTGAACTGATCATTGTTCCCAATACAGGTGGACAACTTAGTGAATTTATCTGCTTGTATTCTGAAACAGACAAGTTCATCCCTTTTCTGGTTCATGAATAATGAGCTACATTTTCATATTTATTTTTAAATGCACATTTAACTCTCAGAGTTCTTGGACAAAGGGAATTTATGGTTTACCTGGGGATATAGGACACATAAAAATAACTTTAAGACAAGGGGAGCATAATAATTGCCATCAGAGAGGCCAAATGCAAGGTCATTGAAAATGCAGGGGCTAGAAGCTCAGAATGGTCTTCTCCAAGGAGCTCTCTGAAGAATGGGTGGAATTTAACAGTTGAAGATGGCGGGGAAGGTGAGGAAAGAAGATAGGGAATAAAGTCACAGACGTGGAAAGTCTAGAGTCCCAGAGGTCCTCAAACTTTTTAAACAGGGGGCCAGTTCACTGTCCCTCAGACAGTTGGAGGGCCGGACTATAGTTTAAAAAACAAACAAACAAAAAAAAAAACAAAAAAAACTATGAACAAATTCCTATGCACACTGCACATATCTTACTTTGAAGCAAAAAACAAAACAGGAACAAATACAATCACACTGCCTCATGTGGCCCGCGGGCCATAGTTTGAGGACCCCTGGAGACTCTAGACCATCACTAAGAAAGAGCAAGAAACTGGAATAAAGTGGGCGTAAGAGGGAGTTACAGGAGAAAGAGGACACATCCTGTTAGAGCAAAGTGTCATTCATTCTGTGCTAGCTCTCACCTGCTCCAAGCTCCCCCTCTCTTCTCTCTGAGAGCAATGTAGCTCTAAAATTCCAACACCAGCTCCTGCTTTTTCCCAATATTCCAGTGACTTACCCTCTTCCTAACCCTCCTGATCCTTACCCTCTTCCCAAGGTTGGAGGCCTCCTGGTCATGACTCTTCCCTTGATGCTGGTTCACAGGGAAGCATCAACACACCGGATTCCCATCAAGCACCCTGACAGGCATCAGCTTCCCCATTATTAGCACTCATTGTTGAGGCTTTGGTCACTCATCTGGCCTCTTCCCTAAGCCCCTGGGGGCCACGCCCAGCACACCCAGTCCCCATAATTGGGGTCTTCATTGTTTGTGGAACCAGAGCATAGATTTTTAACTCTTCACTCTTTATTTTGCCTTGGGTTTCTCTACCTACTTCCAATCAAACCTGTGGTTTTTCTCTACGTCTGATAATGATTTATCTCTCATTTTCCCCATTTTAAAACAAGCCAACAAAAAATAAGGTCCATCGGGCTGGGTCCTCTTTTATTCTGCACACCCAGTTATTCACCAAATCCTCATGCTCTTTCCTCTCTATTGCTTCAGTCCTTGAAAATCAGAACCTTGGCACCGAAACTGGTCCTGCAAAAGCCTTACCCCTACCTCAGTGGCTCCCCACCCACGGGAGGATGTTACTGCAAACATTCACCCAGTCTTTCAATTTAGGGAATTGGAATGCTAATTTATCCCCAGTGCTTTCATCATCATATCCTCTGCCAAAAATTTTAGATGTCTCCATATTTCCCCATAGATCAGAATGGGAATCTTTTGGTTGGCTTTCAAAGACCCTCATAACCTTACCCAATTCTATTTGACCCTATTAATTTATTTTTCTTCTTTATTTAATCATAGCTGTGTACATTAATACGATCATGGGGCACCATACACTGGTTTTATAGACCGTTTGACACATTTTCATCACACTGGTTAACATAGCCTTCCTGGCATTTTCTTAGTTATTGTTTTAAGACATTTACATTCTACATTTACTAAGTTTCACATATAGCCTTGTAAGATGCACTGCAGAGCAATGTTTTTAAACTATTTTCTAAGGATACGTGAGGTTTCTACAGAGAAATATCAGAGCATGAGATATACACATCCCACTTTGACAAAATCAAATTTACATTGATCAATTTTAAATCTTTGATTTATTTTTGAAGAAATGATTTTGCAACATTGGGGCTCTGTAAATGAGTTTAGGGAGAAGTCATCTATATGCACCCTAGATTATGAGGCAAGAGAGCAGCCGTTCGTACCCTTGGTTGATAGTATTATGCTCCCTAGTGAGCTCTCTGCAGGAAGCTATCTAGATGAACCCCTCATCCACTCCAAATTCTGGTACTTAGCACATCCCACCAAAGAAAATTTCAAAAATCTTGGAAGTCTCCTATGCTTTGTGGATTGGAATGAAAACCTTTGCAAAGAAGAGATGACTATATGGCATTCCCCAGAGCCTAATTCAGCACGTAAGTCTGGAAACTAGTAGGGGAGGGAACCCAGCAGCTGTTAGGCCCAAGTGAGTGTGCATGCCTTAAGTTAAAGAGCAGGGCCATCAAGTACCTCTTAGAATCTTTATTCTGTGCCTAAGGAAATATCCCTAAGCCTGGTGGGTATACTATAATCAAGGAAGAATTCCCTTGGGCTGAAATCATGCTTGAGAACCCTCTCTTTTTTAGTTTTACTAAGTTTGGCTTGCATTTATCTGTTATGACTGGCTTTATGAGAAGTTGTGTTATTTTGGTGGTTCTGCATATGAGTTCTTATATTTGCATTTAAAACTGTCATTGCATAATACAGCATAAGGATGAAAAATAAAGTCTCAGCTAATAACTTGAAATTATAATTCATCTTTAATTAGAAATACATTAAATAGAAAATATAAAACACCATGATAAGAGATTGGAAGAAAGAAAAAAAAAGCTTTATACTTAATGCCATTAAATAATACCTTTTCCTGCTTTGTAGACAAGGGGCCCCACATTTCATTTTCCACTAAACTCTTAAAATTATGTAGCTGACCGTGGGTGCTTCATATTTTACATATTTTTGGATTCCAGAATATTCTTGAGTTTTGTTATGGGATGCAATTAAAATTACTTGAAAACTTTTTTTTTTTTTTTTTTTTTTTTTTAGACTGAGTCTCACTTTGTCACCCTTGGTAGAGTGCCGTGGCATCACAGTTCACAGCAACCTCAAACTCTTGGGCTTAAGCAATTCTTTTGCCTCAGCTTCCCAAGTAGCTGGGACTACAGGTACCCAGCACAACTATGGGCTAAACTTGGAAACAGTTTGATCACTTCTGGTTTTGTTTTCAAGATTATTTAGATGGGACTAGAACAATGACCATTTTGGAGTTAAGTATTAATATTTCCCACTGAAGCAAGATCCTACTATATACTCAGACAAATCCTTGTAAATCATGAGGTTTTTCAGTTGAGATGGTGGGCACAGGGGTCTTGCACGAATATGAGCACCATTATATTCTAATCCTTTTAGGAGGATTCAGATAGTTTCTTCACTCTACAATTACTGATTACAACTCATTGAATACTTGAGGGGGACCCTCCACAGTCGTAAAAGTTCATTCTCTGTGCAATTCACTCTTCTCTTGTACTCTGTCCTGTCAAATCTAGCTGCTCTAATTTTTTTGGACCCTTTGTTTTGCCTTCTCAATTTAGGGAATCTGCAGGGCTCAACCTGGATTCTTTCTTCCTGTCCTACAGCCTGGAAATTCTTCAAGGTACTAAACTTGGGAAATCATAGGGCAGAATTTATTTACTTCTTGTCCCTTAGGGATTACTATCCCTTGTTACCTGACTTTCAGTGTCATTAAAATCATTATTATATTTTTGTTATTTAATTCTTAAGGCAGTGTCAGGTAGGATGGTATATATGGTCCCCATTATTTGGCTAGAATTGCAAGTTACATGGATTCTTTACCCTCCAAGTCATGTCATCATGCAAAAAGTTCTTCTGGTAAACAATTAAATATCATTTCTTTGAAGAAAGTTCTTACTAGTCCTGATAGTAGAAACAAACACATAACACTCAAACAGATATGTAACAACATTGGTTTCTGAGTCTGTAGAAGAAAGTATGTCAAAATCAGAAGAGTGGAGCATGCTTGGTCTTCTTGATTAGGCCCAATGAAATTGGTAGTAAATATAAAGGATGTATGTATCTTCCAGTTTATGACTCCTCTCATTGTGGGAGGAAAATGGGGATGAACAGTGAAAAAGGATTGCTCTGATGTGCTTGCATGACCATTTATATTGGATTTTTAAAATTTAATAAAATTAATAATAAGATAATAGTCATTCAGAAGATTAGTTGAACAATAATGGTAATGAGGACATGAGGAAGTGAGACTGAGAATGTGGATGCTGAGGAAGGCATGTTCACAGTTAGACCTCAAAGCAATATTGAAGGCTCTAGAAGTTTGTTGAACAAACAGCAGAAGAAGCCTGGCAGTAAAAGACAAGGAAGGACTTGTCTCTATCCACAGCTTCACATTTCCCCCAGTAGATCTCTGGATAAAGGTCACTGAGGAGGGAGCTCTGTGAAGGTAGCACTTGCCTATCAAGAAGAGTCCCAAAATGTGCAAGGATATAAACAAATAACGAGCAGGTACAGGGTATGCTGGGGATAGCATAAACACCAGATCTCAGTAAGAGAGAAACATGTCTCTCACGGATATAAGTGGAACATGCTACTTTCTCTCTAGTTCTCTTATATGGCATGGTATCAGCCTGTCTGCCTGCAAGATTCCAGGGGGTCTAACATACTTTCTTGGAACTTGTGTGCTGGTCTGATTGGGGTCTGCTTTAACATTCTGCTTTTAGACTTCGTTCCTTGTTCCTCATCTCATAAATTGTTTGTAAAATTGATAAATAACATAAGAGTAATAATATAGATTGAATAAGAAATTTATGAAATTATGAGATTGGAAAATGTGAGCATAACAGAACGCTGACATATGGGTTTAGCATAGCAAGTGGTTAATTTGATGATAAGAAGAGAAATAAAACAGAGCAGACTCAGAGTTGGCTGCCATCACCTGTCCTCTCGTTAGGTGGTGATTGATCCCCCAGGACCACTGTTTGAAACTCTCACTCTGTGTCTCTGAGCCCTTTATCTCTTTCATTCCCTCATCACCCCTGAGCATTGGGAAAGAACTTAAGGTACAGATTTGGGCTGGTCCCCAACCTCTCAAACTTTCCTTTCTGGGTGTAATTGTATCTCTGACTCTTTCCTATGCCCTTACACCTTTTCCTTCCAAGGTATACAAATCATGTATTTCCTTAGCAGATTTATAAATACCCCTCATATACTTGGAGGATTTCATAAGACATTCATTAACTTTTTCATATCTCCACTGGAAACATTCAGTACCCTTGGAAACATTTCCCAAGCACAACTTTGTATGTGGATGTAGATAATAATATTGTATTAGCTTTTGTTTGCCAAGTAACTACAAAATATAAGCCAGTGAACATTATAAATCTTATTTAATAGAAAGAACGGAATATGAGGTATTATAAATATTATTTGAGGGTTGGGGAATTTGGCCAGACAGCACAGCTAATATTTCATCTTTCAGAATGTCCGTCCTTCTTTCTGTCCTTCCTTCTCATACATCCTTCTGTTCATACTAAATGACTTTGTTCCAAAAATCATTTAACACAATTTTCTAAGAATACACGAAAAGGCAAAATAAATCAAAATGAAAATATATGTCAACTTTTCAAAAAGTATGTGCATGTGGAAATATGTATTGTACAAGAAAAAAAGGTTAGAAAAGCACAGGCTAGTATGTTAACAGTGATATTAATGCACCACCACTTCTGTTTTCTGATTTTATTTTATGGGTCTTTCTCTAAAATTTTCTATAGTTTTAGTATTAGAACAAACTTATAGGTAGAGCTTAAAAAGGCATTCTTTTTTTTTTTTTTTTACTGAATCACAGAGTCAAAGCATTCTATAATAGACATACTCTTATTTGACAATGTGAATGTTACTTTCTTTGCATTATTATTGTTATTATTGCTTATATTGCTAATATTATGGTGCAACAATCATCTGATTTATTTTCTGAATGTATTTATGTTCATTCGTTCTTTAAGAGTTTTTTGTCTCCAGTCCTTATCTCAAACATTGTTATTGTTATTAAATTTTAAGCTTTTTTAATTTTGTGAAGGCAAAAAATGGAAACCTAATAAACACATGTATATGTAAAAATTAAAAAAAAATCAGAATCACTAGTATTTAATTATGCATTTGAAAATACCATTAGCAAGGGCATTTTTCTACTTGCATTTTGTCTCAATGAATTAGCAATTGGAACAATGTTAGGTAGGATTGTCTGAATAATAACTCCATAAATGGGAGTTTTAATTCACCTTAGAATGGGATGAAAGCCAAAATAAGATTCAATATGTAAAGCCAAGACTTTACAAGCAATTTCTTTTAGTTTTGTTGCTGGTGGTGGTGGGTTAACTGATTTTTTTTTCTATGATGGCTATAAAGTGAAAAGTAGTATATCACATCCATTTGGAAACTTATCAACTGTTAAAAATTAGGAAAAATCTTTTATTAATACATTTGCATTTACTATAAATTTTTGTGTGTATGTGTGTATACATGACTGCAGATGTTAGTGAATAGTTGGGGGAGATAACCCTGCTAAAAATTAGGAGGCAATGGCTCAGGCTTAAAAAAATGGCACGAGAAGTTTTATATGTTTGAATTTCTAAGTAAGCACTTAATAGGGTTATATTATTTTTCCCTTTGTTGTATATTGGTCATCAGTTAAAAGTTAAATTTAGAGATCGATCAAGAACAAGAAGTATCTTTTATAAAATGATTAGGTCTGGAATAGGTGATTTAAAAATCTCATTATATGTATCATTTTTTAGATACAATACATTGATTCTAAGAACAATTCAGAAGGTACTGTAGAAAAACCTTGGTTCAGCTATTTGGGTGTAGGCCCAGCTATCAATGTGGTTGTTGGTGACAGTTCTGTTTACTGCAGAAATAAAACCAATCTATGCTGCTGTCTAGGATCCATTTTTGCTTCTCTCCAAATACATTAACTTCTAGTATACATCCAAACATGTATAGGGAAGTTGACTTTATAAAACATGTTTCTGTTCATTTGAATTTGAAAGGAACCTTTATTAAATTGTAACATTTACTGCAATAACCAGCACTACCACCATCATCATCATTTCTATTAGCTGCAGCAGCAATACCCCTGACTATTACTAAATGCACAGAGACACATGAAATATCATATAAGTCATCATAGTAACTTGGCCCAGAAAATCAGAGTCACTTGAGAATATATGGAATTTGAGTTGTGTGGGAAATATGTAACTCTTATTGAGGCACTGCTACTGTAATCTATTTCATTAAGTTGTGAACTTTGGTTTGGCCTGATCAAGTTTACTTTACCATTATTCAATAAGAATGTATTCTAAAGTCATGTGGTTATTTTATTGATCTCCAGGAATATGATATAAATCTATCAGTGTTAGAAGATACTTTTTATTTTCAATGAAATTAAATGAATTCACACATAATAGTATCCTTTATATGAGCTTCAAATCCGTTATAGCTTTGAAACTAGTTCTTGTGGGATTTTATAAGAAATTGCTAAATTGAAAACAATGCAAATCATATATGTCATCAGTGCTATATATAACTTAGAAAATTGGCCATTATCATCTTTTACATAAGTTTTCTCTTTGTAATTATTATATTATTTCAAATTACTCCTTGTAATTATTATATTATTTTCTAACAACAGCATACTTTTGAGACTCATATTTGTCCATAGGGCCAATTTCTAGTTAGACGACAGTGCTTTCACATTAATCAGTCTACATTTGATCCTGGTCAGTGCTAGGATGGCTAAAAATACTAGAAAGATTGATTTTTTCCTTTATGGGAAGATCTTCTAGAATATATTTACATATATAGATAGTGCTACTAAACTGATTAAATACTGACAAGAATTTAATGGTTAATTCAGTCTATCAGCTATTACAACAAATTGTTCCACTTAGATAAATGGTGCTGACAGAAATGTTCTACTATTTTGTGGTCAGACTGGCTCAGTCAAAACAGGTGACATAAATAGATCCTGGAAGGGCTATGCAATTTAAAAATCAAATATTATGTTATTTTTGTATTGTTGATGATTATATCATATCATGAAGACAATAAAACTTTACCTGAATTGGATAACACTTAGTTCTTTTTGGAAACTGAATAGATGAACAAAATTAAAAATATATTTATAGGAATACTTAGACTGGAATATTTGTGACAAAATACAATTTACAAAATCTTGAAAATTATTACATATGGTTTCCTATGTAAAACTAAGGCAATATCTACTTTGATTATTCTTATGGTTTGATGTCCAATGTGGTCAAGGATTGAAAGAAATTGCCAAAATGAAGGAACAGTAAGAGAGTAGGACTAAGGTAATTGGATTCTCACTGAGTATACAGGTACTAGGGCAAAATCGGTTTTGTTTGTTTGTTTGTTTGTTTTTATAAGAAACAATTAATTTGACCATTTAAAGGAATTGAAAATTTGAAAAGAAAAAACAGAGAACTGAACCAAGAAAATCGTATTTTCACCGAGACTGCGTCTATACGACAAAATATAGTTTTGTTGCATAATTATTGTTAATTTGGTCAATATATACAACTAAAGTAGTTAATGAAGTCATTTGATACAAAATCCAAATTATCTCAACTACCTTTCTTCATAAATAATAGTCAAGGATTCCTTTCATTTCCTGTTTTTGTAGACCCAAGCCACATCTTTATATACCAAATATTAATATGCTTATAGTTGAAGGAAGTTGCAGATATTTGGTTGGTATAGTATTTTTAACAGTTATATTAGCTGCATTAGGTCATCACCTGGGTAATTTAGATAGATGCATGATCAAATTAAAACAACAGTTCCATGACAAGTCATGGAACTATCATTGTAATTGATCATGCAGCTATCCTTCTTCTTCCCTTACCCTATGTAACTCCCCCTCCAAAAAAAAAAAACCTAGTGAAACTGTGTCGTATCTAGAGAAACCTTATTGTAGTTTCTGAAAGAAAGAGGGAGAGGAAGAGGAAAAAATCTGAAAATTTTTTGATTAAAAGTTTTAAGGCATTAAAGGACTTATACAATAGTCATGGTATCATTAATTTAAGCACAACTCACTTTAATGTCATAATGTGAAAGTATGAAATTGATTCTATATGATAAAAAACTGCTTTTCACTTTTATTTTTCCTTCCTTCCTTCCTCTCTCTTTCTTTTTATTTTACCATTTTCGAGCATAGAATAAGCAATGTGATTTGTTGTACTATTTAAGATGGCTCTGATTTATTTCAATTATGTAACTACATACAGTTTCTCATAAACTATCTTCATGATGATGTGCTAGCATGTGTAAAATCATAATAATTTTAAAGACTACCTTCAATTTTTTATTTCTGTGATACACAAAACTATTACTTTTGTGGGGAAAGAAGGAAGGAAATCATGTTAAACAGATAAGGGAGTAAACAGGTATTCATACATATATTTGCAGAAACCAGTAAACATTATCACAGATACAATTTGAAACAGAAATAATTTATTGAAGTAGATCACATCAACTCTTCTACTACACTACATTTTTAATTAACTTCTTTAATTGTGCCCAAAGGGTGTGCAATAATGGGTACCTTTATAAATCTATAATATGAAATATGTGAACCAACATTATTAGTAATTATAATTACTGCTGATCAACTCATTTTAGTCTATTGTGTTTTTATTTGTCCTAGCTGATTAAAGTAGAGCCTTAGAAACTGCCACACTAACAGTCACTTGATTTTTTCCTAACAAGATGTAAAGCATTTTATCTCCATGCATGATCCTTCCATCTAGTTTCTTCTTCCTCAGGAAGTGCAACAACTTGTAAAGACATAGTTTGTTAACAGTAACAGTTCACAGTGTGACACTGTAGGGACAGTTTTGTCACACAGCTGCTGCACAGGGAACACTCAGAGTCCTATAGCACAGAGAACACAGCTAAAACCTAGCGAAGTGCAGTCAAAAACATCGTCAGCCTTGGCTGAGAAATTTTCTCTCTCCGTAGTCTAAGTAAGCCCCAATGCTGAGAAAGACTAAATATGTAATGCTACATCAGCAGTAGTGAGGGAGGAAAAAGTATAAAACCTAAGTGTCCTCAGAAGTTTGGGTCCTGCCTCTTAGCTATACACAGTTTTAATGACAACACTCTCATTAGCTCAGCCTTCCTGGACTATTTCGAACATATATCATCTTATGTGGCTAACAGCACAGTTCATGCAAAATTAGCGGAGGAGGGAATGAGGAGGATTAAAAAGGTCTTGCTGCTTAAGGGAGTAAAAAACAGGTTGTCCTGAGTTCTTCATCTAGTCCTTTACATTTATTAAGGGCAAAACCATTTATCTTTCTACTCATAAATGGAACAGATACAATATCTCTCCCTCGGGCACCAGAAGCCACTGGGGAAAGCTAGATTAGGCCTAGAGAACTGATGCAACCTGGTGCAGAGCATTACTTCATGGAGCAAGAAGTTAGCAACCCGCTTTGATTCCAAATATTTTTAATATGGTTTGTCACACACATACACACATAGGGGAACTAAAAACAAAAGATTGCCATTTCCAATTCTGTATTGTCTAAGCTGTAAACACCATATCAGGATTTCTACTATGGGCAACATGGCTAAAAGCTTGCTTTTGGGAAGGTACTTGTGAAAGGAACAATAAACTAATAAACCACAGGACTAGACAGAAACAACATTTAATATTTAGAAATGTGTTATTTTTATTCATATGACAATTAAGGCTTAGATTCTTGCCAATTTAGAGATCACTATTATTTTTCATCTGTGGGATAGCTCTGTCCTGAGTCCCAAGCAAAGAATACATTTTTCAGCTTGGCCCTATAACATTTTGCACTTCAGGACTAATATGTTGTCTTTGCAACTGACTGCCATAATAATCAATATACATACATTAAAAATAAGTGTGTGGTGGGTGGTTTTATTAATGTACTCGTAAAAAATAATGAAACTTTTAGGTCTTATCTAATGAATTCTGATGAAGGAAAATGCTTAAGAATGATGTCCTTTGTACGTGCTTGTTCCTCACTTAAGTAAATAAAATTTAAAAAAAAAATCATCCCAAACAGGCAAAATCTCCAATAAGAATCTGGAGACCCTCTATGAATACTCTTAGCCCCATATATTGAATCACTATGAAAGAAACAGGAATTTCATATTTCTATTTGTGTTTGGAGCTCAAGATAATAAGGATAGTTTTTTTCTTCCATTATTATTTTTAATTGACACAATTATACATATTTATTGCGTTTAATGTGATATTTCTATACATGAATGCAATATTTAATGATCAAATCTGGGAAATTAACACAAAGCAATAATAAATGTTTGACGGTAGTTTTTCTGTTGCATTTTGAAATACTTCATGTGCTTTTGTGCTATCCCACTCATTGGCAACATGCATATATTTAGAATGTACTTTTGAATGTAGCTTGCTAACACTGAGAACACATAGCCATTGTGTTTTAATAGTGCTATTATACTGTAGATGTCACACAGTATTTGTTCATAAAAATCATGCTCATATTTATTGCACTTAAATTAATATCAGTAATGATATGGAAAAATATTGTTTTTATTCTTTATTGCATTATTCATTCTTTATAAGGCAAGGATAGCTACAAATTTAAAATCTGTGTGTGTTCTTGTGTGCATGCATGTACATAATCATGGTATTAAAAGAAAAGAAAAGCTCTTGTGGTGGGTATACTGATATACTGATAAGTTATACTTCACCATCCCTCTATAAATGAAGGAAATCTGAGCACTGTGCCATTGCTACAATTGTGTTTTAGCAAACGTTTTGATCTTTGTTTTGTAGACAATTCATGACTGCAAAACCCTCTGAAGATAAATTCTGATTTGAATGACTAGAAAACACATACGCCATGCATCTTTCCATTCTGCCACCAAAACAAGTGAGATCAAACTTTAGGAGTGGTCAGTAAGAAAGTAGCTTTCATTTTGTTCTTCAGAAACAATTTCTTTTGGTTGCTGACAGAAAGTCTTAGCTAGCTTTACAATCAGCTCTACCTAGGAACCAAACCCAGTTCAATCATTTACTTTCATTTTCCCACTATGAATGTAGGGAACAATACTTACCCTACAAAGTTGTTGTGCAGTGTGGGAAAATAAAATTCCTGGCCCAGGAAGATGTTCCTTTTCTCTCTGATTTTCTTTTTTTTCAGAGCTTTACAATTTCCAAACATTTTAACAGGCATTATTTGGTTGATCTTCCCAACAATCTAATGGATATAAATTAACCAAAAATTAGTATTGATAGATGGAAACTAAGGCCAATATAGCCAGTTACCAGGAATGTTCTGGTGAGCTACAAAGTGACCTCCAAAACTTACAGACATTATCAAGTTTTGAAAGGGAAATCTCTCTGGACAGAAATTATTTTTATAAAATACATATGAAAAATCTATGCTTTTTTTTTTACAGATGAACATATATGTAAATTATTTAGATACATGTTTTCTTCAGCAATTTCTTAATCTTTTTTAAAACATAATGTTAAGTTTCTTTTTCAATGGTTGGACAGCTTCAAATTTATGCTAAGTGCTACATGTAAAACATTTTTTATTGTAAAAGTAATTTTCTTAGACGGGAAATCCAAACCAAAGTAAAGCAAAACTTCTTCTTTTCCTTTTCTTTTCTTTCTTTCTTTTTTTTTTTTTTGTGACAGAGTTTCATTTTTTCACCCTTGGTAGAGTGCTATGGTGTCATAGCTCACAGCAACCTCAAACTTTGGGGCTCTAGTGATCCACTTGCCTCAGCTTCCCTAGAAGCTGGCACTACAGGCACCAGACACAATGCCCAGCTATCTTTAGATATGGGCTCTAGCTCTTGATTAGGCTCATCTTGAACTCTTGAGCTCAAGAAATCCACCCTTTTCAGCTTCCCAGAGTGCTAGGATTACAGAAGTAAGTCACTACACCCAGTATCTAAAGCAAACTTGTAAGCACCCTTCCTTCTGAGAAAACTCAAAGCAGTAGACTATCAAAACATAAAGATATGAGGAACTGAACTTAACTATTTTTTTAATGTAGCATGAAAAATGTTTGAATGCTAAAAAGAAGCTCAGCTCTCTGTATCTTTCAAATCTAGCTAAATTTTGGAAGCTACCAATGAACCATACGTAGCTGACAGTCTTAACACTCTCAATGCCATCAACTGCTGCTCCCTGGATTATTGGTCAGATTTGATGACTTTCTTCCCTAGGTGTTCCTAACACTATTACTAGCTTTCTACATTAGGGATTGTCCCTTTCAGGTAATTATGACTATAGGGAACAGGGAGGAATGTGCTATAATGCCAATTCACTGACTGAGTGCTCTATAACACCAACAGCAGACAGCAACAGAGATGTCTGCTGAGAAGAAGACAGTGTGATTTTAGAGACTCAGGGGAATATGATAGGGAAACTAAATTGTACTGAAATCAATCTAACAGTGCATCAGGCTAAAAGAATATTATGTTTTATAGACAGTTTTACTAAAATATAAAGCAGTGATTATAGAAGGGGGCTAAAACAACTTTATGTTTTCCTAATTCCTCATAGTGAGGTCTCTGATTCAGAAGAAAACCTGGCTTCTGGCTTTTCTCAGACTTCTACTACTAAAAATTCAAAACGAATGAAGACACATACTCCTACAACACTTCTTACACCCATGTGACAAAACTTACTTTAGTCTACCTTGAATCACTCACAGTGCAGATGTACATTTCTTCACTAGATCATGAGATGACGCAAAGGCTGGGAAAACAAATTATTTTTCCTGAACCTGACACAGTGTTTTTGTATATCATACACATTTTAAAAAGTGGAGAATTGAACAAAATAATTATGATAAAATGAAAAAGGATGGATTTGCTATGTTGTAATATATATTGTAATATAAATAATGCATATATTGTATAAATATATATATATATATATATATATATGATATTGGATTGGAGCCATATATTATATATATATATATATATGATATTGGATTGGAGCCATAGCATTTTTTTTTTTTTATTGTTGGGGATTCCTTGAGGGTACAATAAGCCAGGTTATACTGATTGCATTTGTTAAGTAAAGTCCCTCTTGCAATCATGTCTTGCCCCCAGAAGCATGTTTTTATTTTTCCTTTTTGAAGAAAAAAATATATATAAGGCTATTTTAAATTTTGCTTAAGATTTCATGGAACAGTGAAGGTGGTGATAGAAAAGGACTGAGTGGTAAAGAAAACTTATTTGAGAAATTTGCACATGTAAATTTAGCTTCAGGAATAATTCACTATTTTCTATTGTATGCTTTTAATTCTCATGATGTATCAAAGATCTATGTATGTATGTATGCATGTATGTAGCTTATAATCCTCATTTTAAAATGAGGAATAAGAGGGTCAGAAAGGTTAGACACTTACACAAAGTCTGGGCAACCTCAAGAGTTTAGTAATGGTTGGGGACTAAACATTACTGCCAAAAGTTGCTGTACTGCTAAGAGTCAAATTCATGGGTCTCATTACAAAGCCAGTGATTATTTCAGGGTAACACAAATAAATATTATCTCCATTTTTGCAACTTTCATATTAAGCTGTAAGTTTAAAACTATCTAGAAAGCAGCTATTATGTACAAGTAATAGTAGAAGTGCCAAAAAATAATATATCCATTTACCTTAGAAACAAAATTGGAAGCATTACCTTAGGTTTAAAATTAGACACATTGAGGAAGTTGGGAATGAGTCCAAAGTACATGTGTTAACACATGCCTATAGTTCTAGATATTAGATAATCTAAGTCTAGAGAAAGGCTAGAGCTTAAAAATTCATATTGTATCCATGGAAACTAGAAAACTAGGTCTCTGCATTAGATTCAGCAGCCATTTCCCAAGATAGGATTCTTAAGGTACCTAGAAGAGTGTAAACAGGCTCAATATGAATGTTCATTGCCATCAAATCAAAGCATTAATAACTAGTCTTACAAACCAATTGTTATAGATTCTAGTATCTTTATCTTGCAAAATATGTTGTGAAGGATGATAGTTTTTATTTTTAAGGATATCTAATATACTTTGAATATATACATTTAAGGTCTTTGACAAGTTCCTAAGAAATATTGATCCTTCTATATAATGGTGCATATTGTTTGCAAAGGAATACATGTACAGTTTAATAAGGTATCAAAGAGTTTAAAAAAATCATGTACATATATAGTTTCATTAGCCAACATGAAGGATGATATCAACTTGAAATTTCTAAGAATCTCAAAATAATTTGTGAATTCTGAGAATTTCCAAAAACCTATGAGTGACATAGAAAGATGTTATTCTACCCGTTCATAGAAGAGAAATGAGTGAACCACTACTGATTTGGCACTTCACTCCATAGTAGATTAGTATAAAAGTAACTAATTTACTGAAACGTTCAGAATAACTGCCCACAGAGTCAAACAAGTTTGATGTGATTGCTCCCTATACATGCAGCAAGTCATAGATGCTTTTCTGATTCCAAGTTCTTTTAGTACTTTATCAATAATAAAAGTGTTAAAATGATCTTCTTTAAATGATCTTTGTGTTTATGTCAGCCTTAGCAAAAGAAGGTGGATATTTTATAGTAGAAAAATTAATCAGAAGAGGAAAAAACTTAATCATCAAGATGGCTTGCCCATCATTCTTAGATCTGTATTTGTTTTAAACATTGCCTCCTGGAAGAAGGGGCAGATAGAGTGAACTGTCTTACAAACACAAATGCTGCTTCATTTAAAGTGAAATCCTATTTACTTCAAGGGTATGTTTATTTGCTTGTGAACTATTTTAAGGGTTTGGAAGAGACTTAGTTGTAATGCCAAAGGAAAGGAGGGTCTAGCTCACTTTTAGTTGCCTCTTCCTGGCCCACTATCCATGAAGGGAATGCAAGAGAATACAATGCTGTTTTTGGTAAGAAGAATTCTATGCATCTTTCCCTCTTCTTTTTGTCTACCTGATCCTCTTAAAGTTACTAGGTTCCAGGTCAGGGTGGGGGAAGTGTCTGTGCCTAATGCATTGATTGCCCTCTAGTGGATGGAGTATAAAGATGTCTTGTTAATACCTGAAATAGTCAAAATGCTGCCTCCATGTTTTCAAGGGACAAATTTGGCAGCTAGTTTTTCTTTGTGTTCTCAGACCACTCCCTTAAATCAATCCATTCTTATATCATACTTCCTGCATTGATTTCTCTTTTTCCAAGTCTGAAAACAATAGGTATTTTTGCAAGACTACTATACACAAGTGATTAGGACCAAATCTATGAGGGATAAGAAAAAACACTGTATTATTCATACCCTCTGTCTTTAAAGAGCTCAAATTTATTTCTTATGCAATATGTTCAACTTAAAAAACAGCATAGATGGCGGCACCTGTGGCTCAAAGGAGTAGGGCACTGGCCCCATATGCCAGAGGTGGCGGGTTCAAACCCAGCCCCGGCCAAAAACTGCAAAAAAAGAAAAAAAAAAAAAAAAAAAAAAAGGCTTACAGAATGAATGAAAAAATACAACCCAAGTATCTGTTGTCTCCAGAAAACACAGATAACCCACAAAGACTCATATAGTCTTAAGGTGAAGGGATGGGAACAAATTATTCCATGTAAAAGTAAAGTAAAAGAAAGGGGATGTAGCCATTCCCATCTCAGATAAATTGGAAATTTCAGGTAAGTGTGGTGATACTATTGGTCCTGGGCAACTAGTAACATGTTTCAAACTTTAATATGTACAGGACTACTTCACCTTCTAGGCTATTTATTTCATTTGTTTGTTGAAACTATTTGTGAAGACACAGACCTTACAAAATTTAAATTAAAAATATACACTTTTAAAATTTATTTGTTTATCTCAGATTAATATGAGGGTACAAATGTTTAGGTTACATTGTTCTCAATTCTAAGGCAATGGTCAAGTTGTAGTTGAGCCCTTCAACCAGGAGTCTTGTTAAACAGCTTCACATTGTGCACATTAGGTAAGATCCCGCCAATTGCCCTTCCTCCTCCCGCCACGTTTTTTTGTTTGTTCATTTGTTTGAGACAGAGTCTCACTTTCTCACCCTGAGTAGAATGATGTGGTGTCATAGCTCACAGCAACTTCAAACTCTTGGGCTCAAGCCATTCCTTTGCCTCAGCCTCCCAAGTAGCTGGGACTATAAGCACCTGCCCCTGCACCCGGCTATTTTTAAAGACAGGGTCTTACTCTAACTCAGGCTGGTTTTTCTAGCTCAGGGTGATTTCAAATTCATGAGCTTAGGTGATCCACCCTTCCCACCCTCCCAGAGTGCTGGGATTACAGGCCTGAGCCACCATGCCTGGCTTTCACCACATTTATATTCTTTATATTAACAATTGAAAGGGGCCACCACATTCTCACTATTTTTCAAAGCACATCAAATGGGAGCAAAGCTAAATTAAGCAATACAGTAAATTATCTAATGATTGAACTTCAGAAAGTAATAATTTTATGGCAATTTTAATGCTAAACATCCCCAGAAAATAGTGTCATATTGTTAGTCTGATGAGAAAAGTGATTTGTATAAGATTAAGAAACTTGAAGGAATAAGTCATGTGATTTAAAAAATAAGATTTTTGCTTAAAATATAAATATCATCAGGGTGGGAGTAAAGAGATTTTTTTTTTTAATTAAGCCAAATACACATAGATCATGAATACATTTATGCATATGTGGGGTGAAATGTGTTGTTTTTTTTTTTTTTTTTACAATCTTACATGGTTACATCAAACCAATCAACACAGCTTTTGCATACTTGATTATTGTGTTAAGACATTTACTTTCTACACTTGACAGATTTGACTTATACCCTTGCAATATGCTCCATCGGTGTGGTCCCGCCTTTTACCCTCCTCTAACAAACCTACCCCCTCCCTTCTCATTCCATTTCTCTCCTTCATCCTGGGCTATCGTTGTGTTCTATCATTCATAACAAAGTGTGAGTAAATATAAGTAGGTTTCATAGAAGTACTGAGTACATTGGATACTTTTACCTCCATTATTGAGATACTTTACACAGGAAAATAAGTTCCAGATCCCTCCATGTAAATATTAAAGAGGTAAAGCCTCCATCTTTTTTAAGGCTGCATAGCATTCCATGTTATACATATACCACAATTTATTAATCTATTTGTGGTCGATGGGCACTTGGCTTCTTCCATGATTTGGCTATTATGAATTGAGCTGCAGTGAACAATCTAGTGCAAATATATTTTTTGCAAAGTGATTTTTGGTCTTTTGGATATAGTCCTAGTAAAAGAATTGCAGGATCTAATGGCAGCTCAATTTTTAGATCCCTGAGTGTTCTCCAAACTTCTTTCCAAAAGGAACGTATTAGTTTGCATTCCCACCAGCAGTGGAGAAGTGGGGTGCACGAATCCAAGTGGAGACACCTCCCACCCAACATTAGCATTAATAAAGAGAATTACACTAAAGTGCTCATATTTGGTACTAAAAAGAAGCAAGAGCATGTATTAATACCTTAGACATGCATTAGATAAAGACAATTTATTTGAGTGCTTCTAATACTTAAATGCACAGAAATATAAAATGACCAAGTAATATAAGCAAGAAGACAAAACTTAAAGAAATAAAAAAAGGAAAAAATCAGTTATGGTAATA
Organism: Loris lydekkerianus; assembly: GCA_963574355.1. Lineage (NCBI taxonomy): Eukaryota > Metazoa > Chordata > Mammalia > Primates > Lorisidae > Loris > Loris lydekkerianus. The sequence goes on along the minus strand of CAUYPK010069387.1, from coordinate 3,180 downwards.
GAACATGATATTGATATTCTAAAATAAAAATAAAAATAAAAATAAGGATTTGTCTGACCCTTGCATGGTTCCCAAAATAGGCATTTCATGAAAAAATAAATAATAAAGTAAAAGAAAAAGGAGCAGAAAAAGAAAACTACACAAAATACATTGTAAAAATCCTTTCTTTTTGTATAAAAAAGAAGTTGTCTTTAAGCATTATAGATTGTTTAGAAGTTTGTTCTCTATATAATGCATTTGGGAGCATTATATGGGCCATAGGTAGGAAAAATGAAAGTCCCTAGTGTATAAAAATGAGGTCTCTCTATTCAACCACTGCTCTTTTATACATACTCATTAGAAAGAAAAGAGGTGTCCATTTTTTCTTTCCAGGCTCAGCAGAGGTAGAAGCCTCACTGATAGTTGTAATATTTTTTAGGAAATCTGCCAATATCCCCAAACTTTTGAATGCTGGCCTAGAGATATTGAAAATAGTATTTTTCCCCCTTTCAACAGCATAGTATTAAGAGGAAAATATAGTTGAATAAATATGTAACATTGGCTGAAAATTTGGTTTCCAACTTTGACCAACTTAAGACTAACTATGACTGTTGACATGTTTTATTTTTCCCTCTATCTTCAGAACTAGACTAGAAACATTAACTTACTTATCTCCCTAATTATACTTTAAGCTTCAGAAAGGCAGTGGTCCTGTTGACCTTTTTTATTATCTCATTTCCTAGAGAATTTTTGGCACATAGTAGATACACAATAAATATTGATTGAAATCAGTGAAAAAAAGCAAGGACACTGGCCTCCTGTCCTTTTTTTCTTGGGCTTCCTCCACCCTTCTTTAATCTTCTCTAAGGATAGCTGTGAGAAATTAGGAACACATTTTTCTCACAGGCTCATCTTACACTAGCTCCTCATAAAAGGGAAGGAAGAAGAGGGAAATTCAAAAAAATTCAATAGCAACAACCAAGAGATTGATGGTTAAATTATACTCAAAATATCGTTATTACATACACCAGAAGAAATGCCTCCTAGCTCTGGCTTTTTTGTTTTATTATTGTTCGGGATTCATTGAGGGTACAAGCAACCAGGTTACATTGATTGCATTTGTTAGGGAAAATCCCTCTTATAATTGTATCCTGCCCCCAAAATGTGTGCCACATATCATGACCCCCCCTCCTTCCCTCAATCTGATTTTCCCTTCCACCCCATCCCTCCTTCTTTCTCTCTGCTCTTCCCTTCCTACACCTCCCTCCCTCCTTTCATCTCTCTGCTCTCCCCTTCTTCCACTTCCCATCCTGTACTAGCTCATTAACTGTCCTCATGTGAGAATTGAGTACATAGGATACTTGCTTCTCCATTCTTGCGATGCTTTACTAAGAAGAATGTGTTCCAGTTCCATCCAGGTTAATACAAAGGATGTAAAGTCTCTACCTTTTTTAATGGCTGAATGATAGTCCACGGTATACATATACCACAGCTTGTTAATCCATCCCTGGCTTGGTGGGCATTTAGGCTGTTTCCACATTTTGGCAATTGTAAATTAATTGCAATAGTCTAGTGCAAGGGTCTTTATGGTAAAATAATATTTTCTTCTTCTGGGTAGATGCCCAGTAATGGGATTGCAGGATCAAATGGGAGGTCTAGCCTGAGCTCTTTGAGGGTTCTCCATACTTCCTTCCAAAAAGATTGTATTAGTTCACAGTCCCACCAGCAGTGTAAAAGTGTTCCCTATATAATTACCTCCACATCCATGCCAGTATCTGCAGTTTTGTGATTTTGTATAATAATATGGGTCATTCTCGCTGTGGTTAGATGATATCTCAGGGTGGTTTTGAGAAATTTGCATTTCTCTAATAATTAGGGGTGATGATCATTTTTTCACATGTTTGTTAGACATTCATCTGTCTTCTATAGAGAAGGTTCTATTCATCTCTCTTGCTCATTGATATATGGGATTGTTGGCTTTTTTCATGTGGATTAATTTGAGTTCTTTGTTGATCCTAATAATCAACCTTTTGTCTGATTCAAAATATGCAAATACCCTTTCCCATTGTGTAGGTTGTCTATTTGCTTTGGTTGTTGTCTCCTTAGCTGTACAGAAGCTTTTTAAAGTCCCGTTTGTTTACTTTTGTTGTTGTTGCAATAGCCAAGGAAGTCTTCATAAAGTTTTTCCTCGGGCCAATAACTTCAAGTGTTTTCCCTATGCTTTCCTTGAGGATTTTTATTGTTTCCTGCATTAAATTTAGGTATTTTATCTATCTTCAATCAATTTTTGTGAGTGGAGAAAGGTGCAGGTCCAGTTTCAGTGTCTTTTACATGTGGATATCCAGTTGTCCCAGCACCATTTATTGAATAGGAATTATTTTCTCCAGTGTATGTTCTTGTTTAGTTTATTAAAGGTTAGGTGTGTGTAATTTAACAAATGGTGCTGGGTGAACTGGCTGGCAACCTGCAGAAGACTGAAATTGGACCCGTACCTTTCACCATTGACTAAGATAGACTCTCATTGGATTAAGGATTTAAACTTAAGACAAAAGTTGTTTCTAAACGAAACATATTAGTTTACATTCTCCCCAGTAGTGCAGAAGTGTTTTCTTTTCTCCACATCCACACCAGTGACTACAGTTTTGATATTTTGTTATGTGGGCTACTCTTACTGGAGTTAGATAATATATAAAAGTGGTTTTGATTTGCATTTCTCTGATGATTAAGGATGATGAGCATTTTTCATGTACCTGTAGACCTTTCACCTGTCTTTATTTATTTATTTATTTATTTTTTAACTAAATCATAGCTGTGCACATTTATTTATTTTTTAATTAAATCATAGCTGTGCACATCGATATGATCATGGTGCATAATACACTGGTTTCATAAACCATTTGACATGTTTTCATCACAGCAGTCTACATAGCCTTCCTGGCTATTTTTAGTTATTGTGCCAAAACATTTACATTCTACATTTACTAAGTTTCACATATATCCTTGCAAGATGCACCGCAGGTGTGATCCCACCAGTCTCCCTCCCTCTACACACCTCACCCCTCTCTCCCCTTTGTATTCCCCTTCCCCCCATTCTCAGGTCGCAACTGGGTTACAGCTTTCATGTGAAAGCCCTAAACTAGTTTCATAGTAGGGGTGAGTACATCGGGTACTTTTTCTTCCATTCTTGAGATACTTTACTAA
>CAUYPK010069385.1:0-41467 GCA_963574355.1 Loris lydekkerianus | reverse complement strand
AATCTTCTCTTTTTCTCTGTCTCTATCTCTATATATGTATATATAATTCATTACTGTTATTATAATTATTTTCTGTTGCTGGGGCTGGAGTGCAGAGGTGTCATCATAGCTCACTGCTGCCTCAAAACTCCTGATCTCAAGCAATCCTCCTGCCTCAGCCTCCTGAGTAGCTAGGACTACAGGCACCCACCACCACGCCTGGCTAATTTTTCTCTATATTTCTATAGAGACAAAGTCTGCTATTGCCCAAGCTGGTCTTAAACTCCTGGGTTCAAGTGATCCTGTTACCTCAGCCTTCTGAGGAGCTTGGACTACAGGCTTGTGCCACCATGCCCTGATTTTTCTTTTTTTAATTATTTGTAGAGACAGGGTCTCCCTATGTGACCCAGGCTTATCTTGAACTCCTGGCTACAAGTAGTCCTCTAGCCTTGTGCTGGGATTACAGGTATGAGCCACTGCACAGGCCCCTTCTTTCTCTGTCTCCAGGTCACAGGATACTCGGGGATTCTCTTGCAGTTATTGCTGAGCAGTGGCAGAAGTTTACTAGATGCTTTCTTTTGTTTTTTTTTTTTTTTTTTTTTGAGACAGAATCCCACCATGTCACCCTTAGTAGGGGTGACATGGCGTCGCAGCTTATCACAACCTCAAACACTTGGGCTTAAGCGATTCTCTTGCCTCAGCCTCCCAAGTAACTAGGACTACAGGCACCCACCACAATGCCCAGCTATTTTTTGTTGCAGTTGTCATTGTTGTTTTAGCTGGCCCGGGATGGGTTCGAACCCACCAACTTCGGTGTATGTGGTTGGCGCCACAACCACTGTGCTATAGGCACCAAACCGCTAGATGCTTTCTTTTACTCTAACTGGACTTTGTGGCCAGCCTCCCCTCTCCCCTGAGATTCACCAGGCCATCCAGAGGCCTGAGGAGGGGTAGGCAGTGGGCAGTTGTAGCCCAGCCCCCTAAAAGTCCCTTCACTGAAGGACAGTGAGCAGGTCCCTCCTGCTCACTGTCCTTCAGGGCTCAGGAGCTGTGCTGGCTTTACTGACCCTTCAGGCCAGTCTCCCCTTGCCCATTGCCCTTTTCCCAGATCATTACCTCAGAGGAGGCAGAGCGGCGGGGCCAGATCTATGACCGCCAGGGTGCCACCTACCTTTTCGACTTGGACTACGTGGAAGATGTGTATACCGTGGATGCCGCCTACTATGGCAACATCTCCCACTTCGTCAACCACAGTGTGGGTACCCCCGGCAGGCGGGAGGGGGTGAGGAGGGGCAAGCTGGGGCTGTCCTCACTCTCCCACTGTTCTTTCTCGCCCAGTGTGACCCCAACCTGCAGGTATACAATGTCTTCATAGACAACCTTGATGAGAGGCTGCCCCGCATCGCTTTCTTTGCCACAAGAACCATCCGGGCAGGCGAGGAGCTCACCTTTGATTACAACATGCAAGGTGGGGGTGGCAAGGGACTGGGGGGCAGGGGCACATAGTTATGTGGGACATGAGGACCCCTCCCCAAGCATACCCATCACTCAGAGAAGCAAAGGAAATTCTTTAGCTGGAGTTTTACAATGCTATTCCTGATTCTCAGTCTCCCATCTGGACTCCTAAACCCCTGCCCACCTTCGGGTCCCCTCATGCCCAACTCCTGAACCCCAACCCTGAAAAATTCATACCAGCTTCTCCCAAGACTTCTAGGGGGAGATGTTTGGCTGGAGAATTAAGACACTCCTGATTCCAGTCTTGACTGAATGACTGAACTCCTACCCACTCCTAATCTCCCTTGGCCTTCCTCATTCCAAGCCTCTAGACAATGCTGTGGTTCAGCCAGTCCCCTCCTTGATAAACTAACCACCTGTGAGACACTTAAGGGCAGATCTTTGGAAGGAGAATTCAGACACCCCTCTGGACACGCAGGTGGCTCTCCTTTCCTGACCCCTGACTTAACGATCCTCCTGGTTCCCTCATCACCCCCTGCTTCACCTAACACCTTTCAGCGCCTAGCTTGAAAACCCCATCTTCTGACCCCTGGCCCTAGCCCCAAACCAGCAACCCTAAGATCCCCTCCTAACTCAAATCCCAGAGCTGCACCCTGCCGCCAAGATCCCCCTCTCATGGTAAACAGGGTAGCAGGATGCTTCATCCAGGCCTTCTAACAAGTCCCCTCCCTCCCTTCCTCCTTCCCTCCCTACCTCCCTCTCACCCTCCCTGGCTGTGACTCCACAGTGGACCCCGTGGACATGGAGAGCACCCGCATGGACTCCAACTTTGGCCTGGCTGGGCTCCCCGGCTCCCCCAAGAAGCGGGTCCGTATTGAATGCAAGTGTGGGACTGAATCCTGCCGCAAATACCTCTTCTAGCCTTTAGAAGTGTGTGGCCAGACAGACTGAGGGGGCCTGAAGCTGCCCACCCCTCCCCCAACTGCTGCCCTCCTGTCAAGGAATGACAGCCAGGGCCTTGCCTGCTTCCACCTACCCCACCTGCTCCATGCTCAGGGCTGTGGCCAGGACCGACTCCAGGAGTCACCTTTCCCTGTCCCAGCCCATCTGTGGGTTGCACTTATAAACCCTCACCCACCTTCACAAGTGATTTTTCAATATCCAACATGCAGTTGGGATTCTTGGCCCATCAAGAAGGTCCAGGGGGTGAGCCCTAGCCCAGCCTCAGAACAGAAAGATGTTTGGTTTCGCACCTGCTTCTGTGTGGAGCTTGAGAGGTCTGCTGCAGGCCTCCTCACTACTGCCCCAAAGGTATGGGGAAGCAACCCCAGGGAAGGCAGACATCATAGCCAAGAGTTCTCAGTAGGACCTCAACCCAGTTCCCTGACCACAGGGACTTTGTACTAGTGAAGGAAATGGGGTCTCTAGGGCTGGGAGCTGAGGCTGGTTTCTGCTCATGCTTAGAGTGCTGGCTAGTGTTGGCTGTACACCCACATACCACTGGAAGCGGAGTAAATGCCTATGGCCTACTGTCCAGTGAGAGGAAGACAGACTTGGCTGGACCTGGATGTGGGCTGGGCCCAAAGCTCTGCTTTCAAGGAATACAGAGTAGATACCTAGGGCTCTTGGGAGCTCTGGGGATGCTAGGAGCCCTAACCTGCAATGTGATGACTGCTGGGACTACTCAGAGCTGGAACCAAGATCTAGATAGTCCATAGATAGCACTTAGTACAAAAATGTGCATTGATGAGGTGCCAGGCACTGGATGAAGCACTGGTACATTTGGATTGTCTCAGGGAAGCCTTGAAATCCATGGAAGTGGGTACCAGGAAAGGGCCCATATGGCAAAAGGTGAAGTACAGGCTAAGAATGGGGGAGGAGTTCCCCACTAGAGGTTGGGGAAATGGCAGCAAAGCCTCTCCTGCCTGCCAGCCCCAGCCCTTTGTGCTTACCCTGGGTCTATTGGTCTCAAAAGTTACCTATCTGCAAATGTACATACAAAAGGCAAAGGTTCTGATGGCTGCCTCACCCCTTGCTCCCTCCTCCTATGAGGCCTTCTCTAGGAAGCCTTTCCTGACTACCTGCGCCCAGAGTGCCCCTATGTGAAGACTGTGTGTTCTGCTACCAGATGCCAGATCTATGTGTCTTATCTGTGTGTCTATCCTGCCCTCTCCCCTAAACTCACCTTCAGGCATGGACTGAATCTGGTTCTCTTGTACACCCCTCAGCGCCACCCAGCCTGGGAGTGGGCATCAATAAATGAATTATTGACTGAGCAAACCAAGGTGTGGGGGATTGAAGATCTTGAGTTGTTTTGGGGGTGGGGCTGTCCAGAAGCGTGTTCCTCAAACCTCAGCCATCTGATTAATCTTTCCAATTTCAGCCCCTAGAGCATACCACTTGCACCATCATCTGTGTAACATCTTGACCTAAAATAAGCTTGCTTTATACTTAAATTTTAAAATGCACTTGAAAAGCAAACTAAATCCACTGCTGTCTAAATGGACAAACCATTAACATCTATCATAAACAAAATAACCAGAGAAATAAATACAGAAATACAGAAATGTAATAAAATTCTAGCAGGAACCTCCTTGCAAAGCCTGCCTCCTGCATTCAAAAGGAAAAGTTTGTGTGTGTTGGGGAAGGTTTTTCTGCAAATATCATTGAGCACCTGTTTGCACCAGGGTATAAAGCAGAGAACAAAAAACATAATGTTTCAAATATACTTGTTTTTGTCATCCCTACATCTGGATGTGAGCTAGTGTTCTTTGTTCTTGCTCTGAGATATCATATGCTATGACACAGATACCCACATATTTCAAAAACCTTACACACAGGTGGACAGGATCCCAAACAGCCTACTCATACCCTGTGTCAAAGATTCCCAAGCCCAGGGCACCTAGGACACAGGCTTCCAAATAGCTCATAGACCTTATATGCTGAATACTGACCCCCAAACCTCAGAAACCTCACACCCTGGGATTATCTATAAAAGCTCAGAGCTCTCACACTTGGACCCCACATAACTACAGGCTTCATCAAAACTATAGGGCACAGACTCCTAAACAGCTCCGAGACTATATGCTGCCTCATACACTGGGATTCAGGTTCCAAACACACATAGAACTTTCCTTCTGTGATGGACCTGCACAAACATCTCAAAGATCAACCCAAACTATCTGGAGCCTTTACATCCTGATCACTGACTTCCACTGCTCAGAGATTTCATATCCTGGGACCACTAAACAACTAAGATATCACACCCTGGATTCAGACCTCCCAAACACCTGAGAGACCTCACACTCTGGACTCCTGGCCTCAAGTGATCCTTCTGCTTCAGCCTCCAAATGTGCTGGGATTAGGGGTGTGAACCACCACACCCAACCACAGATCCTTAAGTGGTTCTGAAACTTACCCTTCTAGACCCCCAAAATCACTCAAAGATACCCTAAAAATCAGACCATTAAATATCCCAGAGACCTCACTTCCATGTGAACATAGTGCCACAAAAAACTCTAAGACTCAAGTCTCAGACACAGAACCCAAGAGCTTAGAGATCACACAGGCTGGAAACAAGCTACACTCAAGAGAATTCAGACCTGGGAAACAAATCTATATATAGATAGCGTAGAGACCTCACACCTCTGACACAGACCCCTAAGCCGTTCAGAGTCAGGACACCCTAGGATAGACTACCAAACACTTCAGAGACCTCACACTTTGTAACCCACACTCCCAAAGAGCTCAGAGACCTGAAAATCTGATTACAAACCAAACTAAAGCTCAGAGATTTCATTCACAAGTGAGGAATAAGACGGACCAATTTATCAGAATTCACAAACTAGAACAAAAATGGACAAGCAGTTGAGAGACATCACACCCTGAACACAACACAAGAGAGCTCCAAAATCACATATGCTGTAAGACAGTTCTTAAAACAGAGAGCTCACACACTGGACACAAATTCCTGTTTGGAGATGTCATTTACTGTACACAGATTTCCCCAAAATAGCTCACAGCCATTATATACTGAGACAGGTCCTCAAATAGCTCAGAGGCCTCACAGACCTGAAAATCTGGATTCAAACCCTCTACATAGCTTAGAGACCTCACTCTGGGATACAGACCCTAACATATATCCTGGACATAGACCTCAAATAGCTTAGCAACCTCACATCTTAGGCTCAAACCCCAAACAGTTCAGAAACTTCACACTCTAAACACAGACCTCTAGGCCTGGCATGGTTGGCTCAAGTCTATAATCCTGGCACTCTGAGAGGCCAACTTGAGCTCAGGAGTTCAAGACTAACCCAAGCAAGAGTAAGACCCAGGGCGACAGAGTGAGACCCTGTCTCAAAAAAATAAATAAGCCAGGCGCGGTGGCTCGTGCCTGTAATCCCAGCATTTGGGAGGCTGAGGCGGATGAATTGCCTGAGCTCACAGGTTCAAGACCAGCCTGAGCCAGAGCAAGACCTCATCTCTAAAAATACCTAGGCATTGTGGTAGGTGCCTGTAGTCAGGCGCCTGCTCAGGAGGCTGAGGCAAGAGAATTGCTAAAGACCAGGAGTTTGAGGTTTGAGGTTGCTGTGAGCTATGATGGTACAGAACTCTACCAAGGGTAACAAAGTGCAACTCTGTCTCAAATAACTATATAAATAAATAAATAAAATTAAATGCAGACCTAGAAACACTTCAGAAATATCACACCCTGGACTCAGACCTCAAAATCATTCTTAGAACTCATACTTTGAACTTATAACTTCATGATTTCAGATACCTGGAAGTCATGGACACAGATCACCAAACAACTCTACTTTCTGTGCAAAGTTGACCATGAATAGTGGAGAGACCTCACAACTGTGACACAGACCCAAAATAGCTTAGGGAATTCACATTGTTTACACAGGCTCCCAAACAGCTCAGAGAACATCTAACCTGGGAGACAGTTGAGAGGTATCACATCCTGGTTACATAGGCCCACACGGCACGAGCACCTCCAATTATGGAATATAAACCCTCAGAGTTAACCTCACAACCTGGAAAAAAGACCCCCAAACAGGCCAGAGACCTCATATAGCAGACATGCAATGCCAACATGCTCAGAGTTAACAAACCTTACCCTATAGGACACAGACCCTAAACAGCTCAATGACATACAACCTGGGCACAAACCCCTAAACACCTGAGAAACATCAGGAACTGAACAGAACCCCAAACTGCTCAGAGACCTCAAACCCAGGAAATAGATCCCTAATAGGTAAGTCAGAGACCCGATATATTGGAACTGAGACTTCTGCAACAGGAACTACTTTGCCCTTGGGAACATAACCCAGTAGTTGAGGGACCAAGGAATACACAGATAAGAGACTCACACTTTGGGACACAGGAGGTGATGCACCTCCAAGGCTTGAAACAGTCACAAGAAATAAGTAGAAAGATATCAGACTCTGGACATAGATCACAAAATCGCTCAGAAAAATACCGGTAACCCTAAGACGTACAACGTCATAGAGAACTCATTTTTGGGGATATTGGCTCAAAACATTTTGGAGGGGTGACACACAAAAACATAATTCTCACACAAGGGTCACAGACACCTCACACCTGAAAAGACAGACTTCTAAGTAGCTCTGAGACATCATATTCTGCACAGAGACCACCATAGAGTTAACAGATTTCACACACAGAGACCTTGAAATAGCTTGGAAAAATCACTCACTGGTTCACATACACCCATTAAAAGCTGAGGCCTTGACCCTGGAACAAACCCCTAATGAGTCAGATATATCATACTCTAAAGCTGAGACCTCCCAAAAATAACAGATACTTTACACCTGAAAATATATCCCAAACATGTCAAGGAACTTTGAAACCAAAGAACTCAGGGATCACGTATCCCAGGACACAAGCAGCTAACACCTCAGAGACCTCACAGTGTAAACACAGTTAACCAAACAGCCCAGGGAACTCAATCCCCTGGAATGCAGACCAGAAAATGTGCAGAACCCTCAAATTCAGGATTCATAAATCCTTCTGAAATTTAGGGTACATACCCCAAAATACAATTCAGAGAATTAACATGCTGGATGCAGAACATCAAATCCTCATGTGGGACATACACACTCAAACCAATCAGAGACTTCACATCCTGTACATACAGGCCATGTATGTCCACCACGGAAATGCACAGATCAGGGACCACACTCTGTCAATGACATACACACACAGAGCTCAGAAAATTCAAATTCTAGGAAATACACCCCCAAAATAACAGAGACTTCACATCCTGTGACAAACTCTCAAAAAGATTAAAAACCACACAAACTGAGATATACACACAGAAATATTGAGGTGGCTCACGCTTATAATCCTAGCACTCTGGGAGGCTGAGGCAGGTGGATTGCCTGAGTTTACAGGTTTGAGACCAGCCTGAGCAAGATTGAGACCCATCTCTACCAAAAATAGAAAATATTAGCCAGGAGTGGTAGTGTATGCTTGTAATCCCAGCTACTCAGGAGGCTGAGGCAAGAGAATCACTTGAACCCAAGAGTTTGAGGTTGCTATAGGCTATGATACCACGGCACTCTACCAAGGGCAACAAAGTGAGACTCTGTCTCAAAAAAAAAAAAAAAAGAGGAAAGGAAAGGGAAAGGAAAGGGAAAGGAAAGGGAAAGGAAAGGGAAAGGAAAGGGAAAGGAAAGGGAAAGGAAAGGGAAAGGAAAGGAAAGGAAAGGAAAGGAAAGGAAAGGAAAGGAAAGGAAAGGAAAGGAAAGGAAAGGAAAGGAAAGGAAAAGAAAAGAGAAAAGAAAAGAAAAGAAAAGAAAGGAAAAGAAAAAGAAGTATTTCAGAGAAATAACATCATGGCCACATGCCCACAAACAGATCACAGACCTCAATCTCTGAAACATATGCTCATAAAAATTCCAGATACTTCACATACCAGGACAAATACCCACAAACATCAGAGCACTCACATCCTGGGAAATAATTCAAAGACTAGATCAGAGAACTCACATATCAGGATACACATCAACAAAGAGACCAGAGACTCAAATCCTGGGGCATAAACCCCAAACACATTTGAGATCTCATGTGCAGGGACAAAGACAGGTCAAAACCTCACAACCTGGGGCACAGAGCCACAAATAGATCAGAGACCACGCAATACTAACAATCACACAAGAACTGACAAGAACCCTCACACCTTGACACACAGAACCACAACAAGCTCAGAGAACTGACATCCTGGGACACAGACCCTTAAAGAGACACCAGACTTCACACCCTTGGACATATACCCACAAATAGGTGACAGACTTTGCAAGCTAGAAATACAGAACTAGATGAAAGACCTTTCATCCTGGGACATGAACCCAAAAAGAGGCCAGACAACTCATGTTTTACGATGAGTTCACACTCAAGTCACAACAGATCAGGTCATCACATTCTGTCACTCTCACACACAAACAAATACCTCATAAAATTCAAATTCTAGGAAGCACACCCAAAAAGAACATCCTGACACATCCTAAGATGTGACCCACAGTGGATCAGACATCATACACTAGTGACATATACCAATAAAGAGATTAGATACTATCCATCCTGGGACATACGTCGACAAAGACCAGGGAAATGCACGTCCTACAAAATACTCTTAATAATTTTGGGAAATAAATCCACAAAGAGAATAAAGACAATCAGACACTGGAATATATGATCCCACAAACAGAGCAAAGACATACACGTTAAGACACATACCACAAATAGTTTGAGATCTCACATCCTGGAACAAACAGCAAGAACAAATTCAGAGACCTTAAATGCTTGACAGTACACGTGAAGGAATCCATAATATCATAGCCTGGGACACTGACAAAATGCTCACAGACTTCACGTGCTAGGAAATATGCCCAGAAATAGATCAGAAACCTCACATCCTAGGACACACAACCTCAAATAGATCATAGACCTAAAATCCTGAAAAACATGCCCAAAAAACATTCACAAACCTTCCATCCTGGAACATATGTGTACAATGATAAACAGATCACAGAGACCTCCATCTGAGGACTATACCTACAAAGAGAATACAGGTAACAGAGCCTGAGACACACGGCCAGAAACATATCAGTAACTGAAATCCTAGGAATACAGCTGTGAACATCCTGGGATATAAACCAACAAAAAGATTAAAGAGGTCAAGCCCGCTGGCTCATGTCTGTAATCCCAGCATTTTGGGAGGCCCAGGTGAGAGGATCACCTGAACTCAGGAGTTTGACCTTATCTCTAAAAAAACAAAAAATAGCCAGGTGTTGTGGCTGTAGTCCCAGCTTCTTGGGAAGCTGAGGCAAGAGGATTGCTTGAGCCCAAAAGTTTGAAGTTGCTGTGAGCTATGATGCCAGGGTGACAAAGTAAGATTTGTCTTCCAAAAAAAAAAGATTAAAGATCTCATAACCTGGACGTGCCAGAGACCTCCAGCAACCTGCATGGGCAGACAGCTCAGAAACCTCATATCCTGGAGAACACAAAAACAAACAGATCAGAGACTTCAAAACCTGCAGTATGCAGCCATAATCAAGTCACACTTCACATGCTGAAAAATAACACCCAGAAACATTTGGTAGACACGACACCTTGCAGCATAACTGCCAAAGAGACCAAATGATTCAAACATTGTGGCTTCAAATCTCTCTCTTTCTCTGACCTCTGCTTCCATCATTACTTCACTTTTTTTTTTTTACAATTTTGGCCAGGGCTGAGTTTGACCCCGCCACCTCCATATGGGGCCAGGGCCCTACTCCTTTGAACCACAGGTGCCGCCCATTATTCCACTTTTTGGGACTCTATTTTCATCATCACAGGGCCCTCTCTGATCAAGATGCATAGTCACTCAGTCTTCTCTGACCCTGAAGGTCCTACCTTCCTCCTATAAAGAGTCTTATGATTAGAGTGGGCCCACTAGATTGTCCAGAATAACCACCCCAAACTCAGGATGCTTACTTAATAATACACCTGCTAAGTCCCTTTTGCAGATAAGACAACATATTAACAAGTTCCAGGAACAAGATGAGGACCTATTTGGGGATCCATTATTTGTCCAAACAGAACATATATACACAAAGAGAAATATCACATCCTGGGACTTTTACCTATGAACTGCTAACAGATCTCACATCTGGAATTCTATATTTACTTCCAAAGGGATCAGAGAACTCCCACTCTGAGAAACATACACAATAGTAACAGACAGCTACACACTATGAATATACATCAAACAAAGCTTACCATTCTCACACCCTGGAAATTAAACTCAGATATATAAGAGAACTCACTTTCTCTGGAAGGTATAAATTCAAAGAGAAGAGAGACTTGACATTCTAGGATTACACCAGCAGAGAGGTCAGGTACCCCACATTCTGGGACAAACACCCCCAAACACATCAGACTTCTGACTCTGGGACACACACACACACACAGAAAAAGCCATGTTCACTGACACATGCCCACAAACAGTTTAGGGACCTCACAACTAGACATATAACCACAAAGAGACATATAACCCATTGGCCTCACACCTTTAGTAAATATGCTGAGGAGATGATATACTCACACACTATGACACACAAACACACAAACAGATCAGAGACCTAACTTGAAAAACACACCTATAAAACACACCAGAGACCCTGGATCCAGCAACATGAGCCACCAAACAGGTCACAGACCTCACATGCAGAAAATACTTTGTGAAAAAGCCCAGGGACCTGCTGTCTTTGGGAATACACCTCCAAGGAGAGCAGGGCTCTCATGCATAAATACACAAAATGTTCAGCAAACTTACACTGTAGATATATATGCCACAATGGAAAAGAAATCTGATATCTCCTAGAAATAACACCATGCAAATCAGAAATCTCATATGCTTATAATTACCCCCCAAAATATCAGAGATCTAACAACTTAAAACTTATACCTGCACATAGCTGAGAAAACTCACTCCAGGGATTAACATCCACAAACAGAGCACAGATCTCAGACCCTGGACACACACTCAGAATCAGATCAGAAAACATACTTCCTCAGAGAACCCCCTCAAAGAGGTGAGAGACCCCACTCTCAACTTCATTCAGCAGCAAACACACCAGAGGCTTCATAACCATGAGACAGAGACAAAAAAATTGATCAGGGAGTCTCCCATCCTGGACAGAAACAGAAATAGATCAGGGGTTTCAAGCAAAGGAAATACACCCACAAAGAAGAACTCAGAATCCTTACACTTACCCACATCAACAGACTAGAAGAACCCACATGTTGGGACATTTACACAAATCAGACTGGAGACCTCCCATCCTAGGAAAGACACACACACACCCAAAAAGCTGAGAGGACAAATCCTGGGACACACACCACTAAATAGAGCAACAGATCAGAGAAATAGTACCCTAGTTCATACATCCACACAGAGATCAGAGACCTCTGCTATCAGATACACACTCACACCGAGTCACGGAATTCACATCCTGGGATATGCACCGACAACCAGATAGAGACACCACAACACAGGACTCTAGTGGTTTTCTATTGCTGCTGAAACAAATCACTACAAGCTTTTTGCTGTAAAACAACGTAAATTTATGATCTTCCATTTCTGCAGATAAGAAGACTGACAAGAAATCTTACAGGGTAAAGGTGTTCACCTAGCTGACTTCCTTCTGGACTTCCTTGGGGGAGAATCCAGTTCCTGTAGGCTGCCTGCATTCCTGAGCTCACTGCTCCCTCCTCTGTCTTGCAGGCCAGCAGCATTTCACCTTCAAATCTCTTTCTCTCTACTTTTCTTCCTCCTCCCTATCTCTGTCTCTGTCTTTGGATCCATCTCTCTATTTTTCTCTATCCCTGCTTATGTTTTTGCATCTCTTTTTGTCAATCTGCTTCCATCACTATACCACCTTTTCTTTTCTTTCTTTCTTTTTTCTTTTTTTGAGACAGTGTCTCACTTTGTCACCCTCAGTAGAGTGCTGTGGCATCAAAGCTCACAGCAACCTCAAACTCTTGGGCTCAAGTGATCCTTTTGCTTCAGCTTCCCAAGTAGCTGGGACTACAGGCACCCACCACAATGCCTGCTAGTTTTAGAGGTGGCGTCTTGCTCTTGCTCAGGCTGGTCTTGAACTCATGAGCTCAAGCAATCCACCCACCTCAGCCTCCCAGAGTGCTAGGATTATATGCATGCCAAGATTATAGGCCGCCACGCCTGGCCTATACCACCTTTTCTAACCCTTGCTTTCATGCCTCTCTTAGAAGGATGCTTGTATACAATGGCCTACCCAGATAATCTAGGAGACTTTTCCCCTCTCAGGATACTTAATCGTATCTGCAAAGTCTCCCTTTCCATGTAAATCAGCATAGTCATAGGTTCCAGGGATTAGGAAGTGAACATCTCTGGAATGCCATTATCCAGCCATGAGAGACATGCACACACAAACAGCTCAGACATCGCATCCTGAGTCACATACTTCTGAACAGCTCAGATCCCTATAACATACATCAAAAACAAGCAGAGAGATAAGATACACATACTGGGACATTTACCAAAAAATTCTCAGAGTCAGGCTGGGCGCAGTGGCTCATGCCTATAATCCTAGCAACTCTGGGAGGCTAAAGCAAGTGTGTATTACTTGAGATCATGAGTTTGAGACCAGTCTAAGCAAGAGCAAGATCCCATCTCTACTAAAAACAAATAGAAAAAATTAGCCAGGCATTGTGGCGGGCACCTATAGTCCCAACTACTCAGGAGGCTGAGGCAAGAGGATCACTTGAGCCCAAGAGCTTGAGGTTGCTGCGAGGTATGATGCCACAGCACTCTACCCAGGGTGACAAAGTGAGACTCTGTCTCAAAAAAAAAAAAAAAGAAAAGAAAATTCTCAGAGTCCTCAATCACTTGCAATTAAACTCGCAAACACATAAGCAAACTCAACATCTGGGACACACACATTCAAAGAGAACAGGGACCTGCCATGATAGGACATGTACCCACAAAAAGAACAGGAGCCCTACATCCCATGAAATCTGCCCCCAAACACATCAAACCTCCAAACCTAGGATATAAACAAAACAAACTGCAGAGAGAAATGCATTCTTAGACATAAGCCCACAAACGGGTTGGGTACCTCACAAACTGGGATATGGACAACAAACAGAATAGACCTCACACCCTTTACAAATACACACAAAGAGATCACATACTCACATAATGTGATGTACACTAGCAAAGAGATCACAGACCTCATATAAGAAATACAACTAAAAAGAGATCAGAAACCTTGACTCCTGCAACATGAAATTACAAGCAGGCTAGCGACCTTATGTGCAAAGATATACACCCACAGTAAGTACAGAGACCTGACATTTTGAGACATACACTCACAAAGAGACCAGAGACCTCACAACCTAAAATAGCTACCGACAAACAAATTATAGATTTCAAATCATGCAGAATATACCCATAATCAAGCTAGAGACCTCCCATGCTAGGAAAAAGAAATAGATCATAGACCTGAGATCTTGCAACATACTCTCATGAAGAGATTCAGAGAGCTTATATGTATTCTGAGACATACTCCCAAACAGGTCATAGGTTTTCAAACCATGGGAAATAACCCACAAATTACTCAATAACTACAGGCTGTACACACGCACATATTATCTATCTGTTATACACACACACATAAACAAATACATCCCGTCTTTGGATTCAACCAACCACGGATCAAAAAACATTCAAAAAAGGTCAATAAAAATACAAATTGACTCAGTACCTGTAGCTCAGTGGCTAGGTCGCCAGCCACATACACCAGAGCTGGCAGATTCGAACCCAGCCCGGGCCTGCTAAACAACAATGACAACTACAACCAAAAAAATAGCCAGGCTTTGTGGCAGGTGCCTTTAATCCCAGCTACTTGGGAGGCTGAGGCAAGAGAATCACTTAAGCCCAAGAGTTTGAGGTTGCTGTGAGCTATGCCACCACGGCATTCTACCGAGAGCAAAAAAGTGAGACTGTCTCAAAAAAAATAATAATACAAATACAAATAAAAACAGTACAGAATAATAACTATTTACATAACATTTATATTGTATCAGGGATTATAAGTAACTTAGAGGTGATTTCAAGTATACAGGAGGGTGTATGTAGGTTATATGTAAATACTACACCATTTTATATAAAGGACTTGCATATCCATTACAACCTGGACACGTACTCACTAACATCAGAGGCTTCAGGCCATGGGACCTAAAACCACAAAGAGATCATGAACTTCCCACCCTGGACATACATACCCATCTAGATCAGAGACCACACATTCTAGGGCATGGACCCAGAAACAGATCAGAGAATTCACAACATCAGACATACTCCCACAAGTATATCAGAGAGGTCAGATCCTGAGCTATATACCAAGAAAAAGATAACAGGCTTCACAACCTGGACGTGTAGCCACAAAGAGATCAGATACTTCATATGAAGTACTATGTGCCATGAAACATTAAACAGATGAGGGAGCTGAAATCAGGAGGTATGTACCCACAAACAGATTAGAGGCCTCACAACCTGCACATGAATACATAAAGAGACCATAGACTTCAGACTCTGCAACACACATCCACAAACAGACCAGAAACCTCAAGCCCTGAGTTATACATAAGAAACTGATCAGAAAGTTCACATCCTGGGATATATTCCACAAACATTGCAGAGACCACAAATACCTGAGACATACCCCTAAACAGATCAGAGATCTCAAATCCCACAATGTACAACCACAGTCAAGTCAGAGACCTCACAGGCTAGGAAAACACCAGAAACAGGTAAGAGACTTGACATATAAACAGGCACACAAACAGAGCAGAGAGCTCATATAGTCAGACGTTTACCAGCAAACAGACTAGAGGCTTCAACCCTGAGAAAACCCTCCACAAACAGCTCAGAAACCTTACACCCTGGAGACACAAACCTAAATAGATCAGACATCTAACATCCCACTACATTAGTAACCAAACAAATCAGAAGCCTCATATCATAGGAAATAACCCCCAAACAGATGAGAGACCTAACAATCTGGAACATATCTAGGAATATTTCAAAGATCTCACATACGGCTCAGTGCCTGTACCTCTAGCGGCTAGGGCACTGGCCACAAACACCAGAGCTGGCGGGTTCGAATCCAGCTCGGGCCTGCCAAACAACAATGACAAGTACAACCAAAAAAAAAAAAAATAGCCAGGCGTTGTGACGGGTGCCTGTAGTCCCAGCTACTTGAGAGGCTGAAGCAAGAGAATCACTTAAGCCCAAGAGTTAGAGGTTGCTGTGAGCTGTGATGCCATGGTACTCTACCCAGGGCCACAGCTTGAGACTCTGTCTCAAAAAAAAAGGACCTCACATACTGGAATGTACTCCCCAAGTCAACTCAGAGATGTCACATCCTAAGACATGCACAAACAGCTCAGGGACCACAGATTCTGGGACACACACCCTCAAACATTCAGTGACCTCTCAATATGGTTCGCATACCTGCACACAGATCAAAGACTTCCATCACTGGATGTACACTCACAGATATGGAGTTCACATCCTTGAATGTGCACCAACAAACAAAGATTGCTGCTGTAACAAATTATAATCTTAGTGTCATAGACAGCAGAAATGCAATAGCTTACCTCTCTTCAGGTCAGAAACCAAAAAATGGGTTTTAAAAGGCTAAAATCAAGGTATCTGCAGAGCTACATTGCTCCTGGAGGCTCTAGGGGAGAATTCATTCCCTTGCTTTTTCCAGATTGTAGAGTTGCTTGTATTCCTTGGCTTGTGGTCCCTTCCTCCATCTTCAAAGCTAAGAGCATTTCATCTTCAAATCCCCATCTCTTTGATGTCTGCTTCTGGCTCACATCTGCTTCTCTGACTTGGACTGTCCTGCCTCTCTCCTCTAAGGACCCCTGGGATTACATCAGCTTGCCCGGAGAATCCAGAAGCATCTCCCCTAATCATCATTAAAAAAAGAGGATTGTTTGTAAATAAACCCTGTTCTGTGGTTCCCACCTCTGAGAATAAAGGAGCCCCAGCTTGGCTGAAACAGACAAAAAAAAAAAAAAAAAAAAGAGAGAGAGGGAGAAGATTGTTTAATCACATCTGCAAAGGACTTTTTCACATGTAAGGTCACATATTCACACGTTCCAGGGATTAGGACACATGTGTCTTTTAGAGATCTTCATTCTACCAACCCAAGATATACATCCACTAAGTAATTAAAAACATTACTTCTTGAGGTATCCATACATAAGAAGCTTGAAGACTCCACATCCTGTGTCATACAATTCTAGATAGATCAAAGGCTTCCCACCCTCTGACATATTCATACATTCAAAACAGGAATGAGGCACACATTCTGTGTCAAATACTCACAAATATGGCAGAGACCTCATGCACTGCAACATATAACTCACATTCTTGACAAACACATATGAAGAGATTAAAACTTAAATACTGTGAAAAATAAAGACAAAAGCAGAATGGAGAACTCACCTAAGAAATTCCCCCCACAAATAGATGAGAGACTACAATTCCTGCAACACATACAAACAGATCAGAGACCTCACACTGAGACACTCACAAACAGATGAGACATCTCAAGTGCTGCAACCCACAATCAAATAAGACGTTGGTTCTCAACCTTCCTAATGCTGCGGCCCTTTAATACAGTTCCTGTGGGTCGCAACCCACAGGTTGAGAACCACTGAAATAAGAGATCTCACATTCCAGGAAACACAGTTAGAGAATGATATCTTTGGAATATACCCTCAAAGAGTTCAGAGAGTTCATATCCTGGGATATAGACCCACAAAAATATCAGAGACCACCCAGCACATTGTACCCCATGATTGCATTAATGTACACAGCTATGATTTAATAAAAAAAAAATATGTGTGTCAGAGACCCCACACTATGCATAATATATCCACAATGAGCCACAAACCTCACACTTGGATATACACACCTAAACAGATCAGAGGCATCTCCTCCTGGTATAAGGTTAGGTACTCCTTCTCTAAAATGGTTGGCATCAGAAGTGCTTTGAATTTGAGGGGTTTTTTAAATATTTGCATTCTGGTTGAGCACCCCAAATCTGAATCTGAAATGCTCCAATGAACATTTCCTTTAAGCATCGTGTTGGTGCTCAAAAAGTTTTGGATTTTGAAGCATTTCAGATTTTGGATTTTCAGATTTGGGATGTTCAACGTATAGATGAATTCCCAGATAAATCATAGATGTCATATTTCAGAAATACCCGTGAAACATCAGAGACCGAACAACCTACACATAACCCACAAATACCTCAGAGACTTCACATACTGGAACACATACCACAAATAAGCCAAGAGACCTCACATCCTAGGATACGCACACACAAACAGATCATATCCTGAGATGTACACCCACAAAGAACTGAGAGATCACAAATTTAGGGACACACACTCTCAAACAGATCAGAGACCTCCCACCCTGGTTCATACACCCACATACAGATCAGAGACTTCTCACATTAGACACACATTCACAAACATATCAGGAGTTCACATCCTGGTATGTTCACCACTAACCAGATAGGGAAATCATCACCTGGGACACCAGGTTCATTTCTTATCATTGTTGTAACAAATCAGCACAATCTTAGTGCTGTGATAAACACACATTTATTAATTATATTATGTTTGTTTAGGGTGGAAACTTGAAAATGAAGTTCTTACAGTACTAAAGTCAGGCTTCAAAAGGGAGCTACTTCCTTCAGGAGACCCTAGGGAAAGAATGTGTTTCCTTGCCTTTGCCAGGTTCTAGAGCTGCCTGCACCCCTTCATCCCTTACCTCTTCCTCTATCTTCGCAGCAGATACTGTTTCATCTTCAAATCTCTGAGTTTTGCCTCTGTCATCACATCTCCTTCTCTGACTCTGCTTCCATCATCAGATCTCCTGCCCTCAGTCAGTACCCCCTGGTCACATCTCTTTGGATGGACATCTATGGGGGATGTTTTATTCAGCTGACCACAGACAAACGTGCACAATTAGAGACTTCACACCTCAGAATATACTGCTATGAACAGTGCCAGGACCTCACAATCTGAGATACACACCCACAAACACTTATAGCATCATACTGCTGTCTCTGACTTAGCTTGTGTCATTACATCATAGTCAGTGGCAATAACCATCCTGTCCTTCTCATTTAAGGACCCTTGTGATTACCTTAGACCTACCTAGAAAATCCAGGAAAATCTACCCATCTCAAGATCACATCTGTAAAGAATCTTTTAACATATAAGGTCATATCATAAAGTCCATATCCAAAGATTAGGACATGGGCATATTAAGGAGCCTTTAGTCAGCACAACAGAGACATTGTACATGCACAAACAATCAGAGACTTCATATCACACAACACACACCTCCAGAAAGCTTGGAGACCTAAAGTCTTAACACATACACCACAAATAGCTCACATACCTCATTCTGAGTTATGCATCTAGAAAGTGATCAGAGACTTCCCAGGAACATATACCCACAAACAGGTCTGGGATCTCACATATTAGGAGATCCCACAGACAGAACAGACCTCACACCCTTGACAAACAAGCAAAAGAAATGTTTTTAGAACCTACTGTGATATACGTACACAAGCAGATCGGAGACATCATCTGAAAAATACGACCAAAATGGATCAGGAACTTTCAACCCTGCAACAAGAACCCACAACATATTAGAGATGTCACATCCTGGGGAGTACACTCAGAATAATTAAAGATACTTGACATCTTAGGGTACACACCCATAACGATTTGAGAGACATTGTGGGACATATACCTGCAAACAGATAAAAGGTCTCAACCCTGAAATGTAATACACAGAGTTCAGGAGCCTTCATACCCTGGATACATATACCTTAACAAATAGTACACTGACTGGTTTCACTATGATGCCAATTCCCCCAGACTCCTGGCAGCTTCCTAATGTTTGCTTGGAGACCAGCATGGGAATCATTGTGCTGGAGCTATACTGGAAGCATGCTCCAAAGACCTATAAGAACTTTGCTGAGTTGGCTCAGTGAAGTTACCACAATGGTACCAAATTCCACAGAATCACCAAAGATTTTGTGATCCAAGGAGGTGACCCAACAGGGACAGGTCAAGGTGGTGCGTCTATCTATGACAAACAGTTCGAAGATGTACTTCATCCACACTTGAAATTCATGGGGGCTGGAATTCTCACAATGGCCAACGCAAGGCCAGGCACCAGCAGCAGCCAGTTTTTTGTGACCTTCACCCCCACCCAGTGGTTTAATGGCAAACACACTGTTTTTGGTGTGCCAGAGTGTAGGAATAGTGAATTGAATGGGAATGTTGGAAACAAACTTCCAGGACTGGATGATGTGAAGATCATTAAGGCATATCTTTCTGGGTAGATTTGCCACCCCTCTTGGGCACATCCAGGCCTTCTGAGATAGCCCCAGTGAACCAGCTTCCAGATGACTTAGAATGACATGTAATACTAAACTTCATTTTGGCCTTGCAAAATAGAGCTGAGGAAGCCTGGGATCTTGGGTGAGTTAGAAATGGAAGTGTGTGTGTGTGTGTGTGTGTGTGTGTGTGTATTTTTGTTTGTTTGTTTTGTTTTGTTTTGTTTTTTTTGTTTTGAGACAGAGTCTTACTTTGTCACCCTTGGTAGTGTGCCATGGCATCATAGCTCACAGCAACCTCAAACTCCTTGACTCAAGCAATTCTCTTACCTCAGCCTCCCAAGTAGCTGGGACTACAGCCACCTGCCACAATGCCCAGCCATCTTTAGAGACAAGGTCTCACTTGGCTCAGGCTGATCTCGAACCTGTGAGCTCAGGCAATCCACCCGCGTGGGCCTCCCAAGTGTTGGGATTACAGGTATGAGCCACTGCGCTTGGCCCGGAAGTATATTTTTTAATAGAATACTTCTTTTCTCTTTCTCCAGCACCTAGGTTGACAGAGCATTTGCAGAAATGCCCATACATGTTTGTCCACAAGTTATTGTTGACTGCAAATGACCCATAATGTGCCTCCTGTGTCTGGAACAAAATGAAGCAGACTCTGTCATTTCACGGTTCCTAACCAAACTTCTTCCTGAAGACATCTATATTCTGGCCTACACTGCAGTCTTTGGTGGTTGACAGCACAGAATTCAAAACCAGATAGTGTCTATCAGGTCTTTTAATCCTGTGCACACCCCTTTTCAGTCTCCTACTTTTGTTCTTCTAGAGCAGTGGTTCTCAACCTTCCTAATGCTGCGACCCTTTAATACAGTTCCAGGGGGTCACGACCCATAGTTTGAGAACCACTGTTCTAGGGAATATATGCATATCCCTATATACTTCCCACTCAAAACCAGAACATCAATACTGCTGTGTATGACACTTAGACATCCCATGTAAAGCCACATTGAATTTTTGCCAAATGAAAAACACATCTAAAAATCAGTCTCTACAAAAGTGTTGCAGGGAATGATAATGAGTAATAATCACAAAATGAGTTCATTAAAAGGAAGCAGAAGCACTGACTATCTTTTCTCAGGGAAAAGTAGAAATATGTCGTGAGTGCAAAGATAGGCTATGCATTGTCCTTAAAAAGCCGTAATCTCAGCCAGGCGTGGGGCTCACACCTGTAATCCTAGAGCTCAGGGAGGCCAAGGTCAGTGGATTGCTTGAACTCAGGAGTTTGAGACCAGCAAGAGTGAGTGAGACCCCTGTCTCTAAAAAAATAGCCAGGGGTTGCGGCAGGCACGAACAGGCCCAGCAACTTGGGAAGCTGAGGCAAGAGGATCTCTTGAGCCCAAAAGCTTGAGCTTACTGTAAACTATGATGTCACAGTACTCTACCCAGGGTGACAGACTGAGACTCCGTCAAATAAATGAATGAATGAATGAACTAACTAACCAAAATAAGAGCCAAAGTTCAATTTGTAGCTGAGCCCTTCCCCCAGAGGGTTGGGGATTGTTCTATATATCATTCCATTGTGCTCCTCATCATTTTTACTCTCATATTAATCTAAAATTAAAAGAAGGAAAGAAAGAAACCCCTAAGCCACATACACAAAAAGGAAAGAACAGCCATTTCTCCAGGAAACATGGATTAGGAATCTAAGTTAGTTATCAGTTTTAAAACTGTGCAGCACTCATTGTATTGGCCAGGTGTGGTGGCTCAGTCCGGTAATCCTAGCAATCTGGGAGGTCCAAGCAGGGGGACTTTTGGAGCTTAGGAGTTCAAGACCAGCCTAAGCAAGAGTCAGACTCTGTCTCTATTAAAATAGAAAAACTAGCCAGGTGTTGTGGTACACATCTGTGGTCCCAGCTACATGGGAGGTTAAGGGCTCTTCAGCCCAAGTTGCTGTGAGCTGTGATGCCACAGTACTTTAGCTTGGGTGACAGAGTTAGACTCTATCTCAAAAAAAAGGAAAGGAAAGGAAAGGAAAAAGGAAAAAGAAAAAAGGAAAGGAAAAGGAAAGGAAAGGATGGGCACTGCCTGTGGGTCAGTGGGTAGGGAACCGGCTCCATATACTGAAAGTGGCAGGTTCGAACCCAGCCCTGGCCAAACTGCAACAAAAAATAGCCGAGTTTTGTGGCAGGTGCTTACAGTCCCAGCTACTCAGGAAGCTGAGGCAAGAGAATTTCCTAAGCCCAGGAGTGAGGTTGCTGTGATCTGTGACACCACAGCACTCTACCAAGGACAATAAAGTGAGACTCTGTCTAAAAAGAAAAAAAAAAAAAGAAAAAGAAAGAAATAAAGAAAAGGAAGAAAAGAAGGACAAGACAAGAAAAGCAGTATTCTCATAAAGAAGAAACACCACGTAAGTTTTTTTAACCTAAGACTTTAAAGAAATTAGATAACAGATTTTTGTACATTCAGTTTTAAAAACTTTTTTTTTGATTCTCAGGAGAGGAGTAGGGGTAAAAGGAAGGAAATTAATACCTATGTAATACATAGAAATATCTAAAATAAAATACCATTGAAGGTTGAAATCATTGGTGTGATCTGATTTTGAATATTGTATAAGGTTCTAACAGACATTTTAACTTCAACCATTTCAAGTAGTATTGCAGAAATCACATCTTTAAAGTTTCACATCATTTTAGGTTTGTGGACTTCTCCCCCATTCAAGAGCAGTTCTGACTTGAAAAAGGAGAACCAGGCCAGACATGGTGGCTCACTTTGGGAGGCCAAGACTGGTGGATTGCCTGAGCTCACAGGTTTAAGACCAGCCTGAGCAAAAGCAAGACCCCCGTCTCTACCAAAAAAAAAGAAAAATTGAGGCAAGAGGATCACTTGAACCCAAGAATTGGAGGTTGCTGTGAGCTATGATGCCATGGCATTCTACCCAGGGCGACAGCTTGAGACTCTGTCTCAAAAAAAAAGGGTCAGTGCCCATAGCTCAGTGGTTAGGGCGCCAGCCACATACACTGGGGCTGGAAGGTTCAAACCTGGCCCAGGCCTGCTAAACAACAATGACAACTGCAACAACAAAAAAAATAGCCAGGCGTTGTGGCAGGCACTTTTAGTCCCAGCTACTTGGGAGGCTGAGGCAAGAGAATCACTTAAGCCCAAGAGTTTGAGGTTGCTGTGAACTATGACGCCATAGTACTCTACCCAGGATGACATAGTGAGACTCTGCCCCAAGGGAAAAAAAAAAAGGGGGGGGGAGAACCAGAGAAAGAAGTGATACTGCCTGGCATTTCTCAATCAGGGGAGATCACCTGTAGGTGAACCGGGTAGATAGATGTTCTGAGAGACCCAAACCATCCCTCGGACTTGCAGGAGACCCACCTGCATATTGTTACAGGACCAGAGACAGTATGAGTTGTGGTCTTTGTTCCCTAAGCTGGTAGCTCCTTGAAGAGGGAATTATATATATATATTTTTTGCAGTTTTTGGCTAGGGCAGGTTTGAACCCACCACCTCCAGTATATGGGGCTGGTGCCTTACTCCTTGAACCACAGGCAGCACCCTGAAGAGGGAATTATAAATAGAATGTTTCTTATCACTCTACACACCTTGGAAATGGTGGTTTACTTTATGGAATGGCCAAACAAGGTTGTATTCCACAAGCCTTACCTACCCTCAAACTCTTTCTCCTCTGGTTTATCTTTTCACTCTACAAAAAAGCAAAACCCTGGCCAGGTGTGGTAGCTCACACCTATAATCCTAGCACTCTGGGAGGCCGTGGCAAGTGGATTTTCTGGGTTCACGAGTTCAAGACTGGCCTGAGCCAGAGAAAAACCCACATCTCTAAAAACAGCTGGTCATTGTGGTGGGTGCCTGTAGTCCCAGCTACTCAGGAGGCTGAGGCAAGAGGATTTCTTGAGCCCAAGAGTTTGAGAATGCTATGAGCTCTGACACCACAGCACCCTACAGAGGGTGACAAAGTGAGACTCTGTCTCAAAAAAAAAAAAAAAGCAAAACCCAACAAAAACTATATCAATGACTTTAAAAAATAATAATAAACCTTGCAACCTATTTTATATATATATATATGCATACAAATAGGAAATCTTATATTCTTGCAACTAATATCAAAAGCATCATAGATCTAACAACCTGGGACATATACCCATAAACAGCTGGGAAAACTGCTGAGAAAACTCATGCCTGGGATGTACATCCACAAATAGCTCTGAGACATCACATCCTAGGATGCATATTCAGAAACAGATCATAGAACTCACATCCTGAAAAAATCCCCTCCAAAACGTCAGTGTCCTCACAACCTGGTTCATTCACCAGAAAACAGATCAAAACCTCCACATCATTAGGCATATACCCACAAAAAAGATCAGAGAGTTCTCTTGTTGGGATATAACTCAACAGATTAGAGACCTCACAATCTAGACATGTAGCCACAAAGAGACCACAGACCTCAAAACCTGCTATATCTACCCACAAAGAGATCAGAGACCTCATACTCTAAGACACACACCAACAAACAGGTCAGAGAGTTCCCATCATAGGACATACTCCAAAACACATCAGAGACCATCTACAATCAGAGATCTCAAATGTTTTCTGTAACATACATGCACAAGCACATGAGAAACCAGACATGTGAAGAAAAGGAGCCAGAAATAGATCATAGAACTAATATCTTGTGACATACGCCCACAAAGAGACAATAGAGCTCATATCTAGGGACACATACCCACAAAGAGATTAGAGGATTTAGACCAAGGGACATACACTCACAACAAACTCTTTGAAACCACAGACCCTGGACATTCATAACTAAACAGATCAGGTTATATACCCCTGGTGCATATATCTAAACATGTGAGAGCCCTCAGAGCCTAGTATGTATATCCAGAAAGAACTCAAATCCTAGGCTCGGCACCTGCAGCTCAAGCAGCTAAGGTGCCAGCCACATACACCAGAGGTGGTAGGTTCGAATTCGGACCAGGCCTGCCAAACAATAATGACAACTGTGGCCAAAAAATGGCTGGGCGCTGTGGTAGGTGCCTGTGGTCCCAGCTGCTTGGGAGGCTGACGCAAGAGAATCGCTTAATCCCAGGAGTTGGAGGTTGCTATGAGCTGTGATGTCACGGCACTCTTCCCAGGGCAACAGCTTGAGACTCTGTCTCAAAAAAAAAAAATAAAAATAAATAAATATATATAATAATAAATAAATACATAAATAAATAATAAAAATATAAAAAATAAAATAAAATAAAACCCTCAAATCCTGAAGTACATACCACAAACTGATCAGAAACCTTACATATTGAGAAATAAACTCAGAAGTGAAGCAGAGTCCTCTCAGATTGTGATACACCCAAAATTGATGAGAGAGCTCATATCCTTTGGAATACAACTGCAAAAACATAGGGGCCTCACATCATGGAATACACACCCTCGCACGGATGACAGCCCTCACAATTGGAAACACAGAGGAATAGATGAGATGCCCCATGTCATGGGGCATATACCCTTGAAAAGAAAGATTAGAGACATCATATCATAGGACATAAACCTGCAAACAGATTGATGATGTCAAACTCTAGGATTAAATCCACAAACTGATCAGAGACCTCATACCCAGAGACATATAACCACAGATAGCTCAGAGACCTTACATATTTCACATGTGCCCATGAAAAAGACTTCACATAACAGGACACACAATGACAGCCACAGACCTCACATTCTCGGGCACACAATGAGAAAAAGATCATAAACCTCATATCCTGGTAAACAGACTCCCAAATAGATCAGGGACCTCACACTGTGGGACACATGCCCAAAAAGACCTCATAGATCTTACACATGAAGACATACACCCCAAAACAGATAAGAGACTTCACATCCAGGTTCATACAATCACAAACCTATCAGAGGACTTCTACTCTTGGCATATACCCATGAAAGACATCCTACATAGTGGTAATTACAGTGACCAGCACATTATAAACCTCAAATACTGGGACACATATGCACGGACATATCAGGTTTGTTTTGTTTTGTTTTGTTTGGAGACAGTCTCACTTGGTCATCCTCGGTAGAGTGCCATGGTGTCATAGTTCACAGCAACCTCAAACTCTTAGACACAAGTGATCCTCAGCCTCCCAAGTAGCTGGGATTATAGGCACCTACCACAATGTCCAGGTATTTTTTAGACATGGGGTCTCACTTTTGCTCAGGCTGGTCTCGAACTTCTGAGCTCAAGCGAGCCACCAGCCTTGGCCTTCCAGAGTGCTGGGATTGCAGGCATGAGCCACCATGCCCAGCCCTACACAGACATATCAGTGACCTCACACTGCGGGACACACGTCCACAAACATGTCAGAGATTTCAACCTCACTTAAATCCTGGGACACATACCCATAAACAGATCAGAGATCTCACATCCTGGGACAAACTTGCAGAAACACCCAGATACCTAAAATTCTAGGACATACAACCTCAAACACAACACAGTCATCACATTTCGGGATTATAACCATAAAGAAAGGAAAGACCTCAAACTCTCAGTATATTCATGAACAGATTAGAGATCTTACACACAGAGACATATGTGGACAAATGGATCAGAGACTTCTTACTTGGGGACATATACCTAGAAAGGGATCAGAGACCTCACCCTGGGAAATACACCCACACATTGCCTTTGACATACACCCGTGAAGATAGACTCATACTAATATATAGCAACAAACATAACAGTACTTCACATCATGGGAAATATACCAATACTACCAAACAGATCAGACACCTCACACTTCTGGATACACACCAATAAAGAGCTCAGAGGCTTCATACCATGGGACACACACACCCAAAGAGATCGAAAACCTACATCCTAGCTCATGTAGCCACAAACAGACTTGAGAACTCACTCTGAGATATTCACCCCAAAGAGATCAGAGACCTCATATCCTGGGACATATAACCACAAAGATATCAGAGACCTCATACCCTTGAGATATGCCCATGAAGATACATCTCACATATTGGAACATATATAGGAATAGGCAGATCTGAGACCTCGTATTCTGGGACATATACTCACAGAGATTCCATATTCTGGGACATACACCCACTGAGAGCTCAGGGAACTCACATCCTTGGAAATATGCCAGCAAACATTTTAGAGACATCACAACAAAAGACATACACCCACAGCCATGGCAGAGACTTCACACCTTGGGACAAGAGCCCTACAAAAGAATAGTCCTTGTATTCTGCAACACAGATGCAACAAACACATCAGAGCACTCACATCCTTAGTAAGTACAACTAAAAAAGAAATACAACAGCCAGGGAAATATACCCTCAAAGAGTTCAGAAACCTCTTATCTTGGCACTATGCCCACAAAAAGATCAGAGATCTAACATCCAGGGATGTAAAACCAAAAACAGATCAGAGACCTCATACATATTTTTGCAAGCAGATCAGAAAACTTACAACATTGGATGCATGCCCCAAAGCACAACAGAAACCTCACATACATATCCAAATAGATCACAGAACTCACATCTTGGAATATATACCTACAAAGAAATAAGAAAGCTTTTATTCTTGGAATTATAGATGCAAATAGATAAGAGACCTCACATTCTTGGGCATACACATGCAAAGTGCTCAGATACCTTACACCTTGGCATATATACAATGAACAGAGACCTCATACACTGTGGCATACAGCTACAAACATGCAAGACATACCCAGAAATAGCTCAGGAGACTTACACACTGAGACATATACTCATAAACAGTTCAGAGAACTAATTCCCTCTGTCCTTAAGTTCAGAAATATCAATGTCTGGACACAGACTCTCAAACAGATTAGAGACTTCATATCCAGGGATTTAATGACTCAAACAGCTCTGACACCTACTGTCTTGGATGCAGACTCCAGTCACCTTGGTAATGTCTTCTCTTAGGATTTAAAAATCTATACACCTCAAAAAATAAACAAAACCAGTATACAATCCTCCAAAGAGTTCATGGATATGAAACCTGAGATACAGGCTCCCAAACACCTCAATGACCTCTGATCTAGAACACAGACTGCCAGAGATCTCAGAGAATTCTAATCCTGGAGCCATGTAGAAAGCATCTTAGAGACATTATACCCTGGGATTAAGGATCCCAAATAGTTACAATCACATTCTGGACATACACAGAAAGACGGCCCAGAATCCCCATATCTTGGGACATAGATTTCCAAATAGTTCAGAGATCTAAACACCCAAAGAGAGAAACCGGAAAGATCAGAGACCTAAAAATGTGAAACAAAGAATGTCCCCCAAATCCAGAAATCATAGCATGGACAAGCCATGACAAAGCTCAGAAGTCTCAAATCCTGGACAGGCCCTCCAAGAGCTCAGAATAACCATTTAGGAATTAACTATTGCTGCATAACAAATTATCCCCCAAATTTATTGACTTAAAACAATAGTAAACATAATTATCTCACACAGTTTCTGGGAATCAGAAATCCAAGAGCAACTTGAGTGGTTCTGGCTTTGGTTTCTTAGGCTGTTGTCATCTGAAGGCTTGACTGGGGCCAGATGCTCCACTTCCAAGTTGGACCACTCCTGTGATTGCTAAGGTAGTGCTGGCTTTTGGCTGAGCGCCTCAGTTCTGTCATATGTGGCTCGCTCCATGAGACTGCCTGAGTATCTTCAAAACATGGTGGCTGGCTTCCACTAGAGTAAATGATCAAAGAATGAGCACAACAGAAGCCATAGTGCCTTTTAAATTTATATATAAATAAGCACTGCTTTGCTGCATTCCACAGATTTTTAAGGTTTATTTTCATTTAGTCTAATTTTTTTTTTTTATTTCTCTGGAAACTTCTTGTCAAGCCACTGAGGCCTTACGCCCTCCACCAAAGCTTTTCTCTGAAGCTAATACCATGCCTCTCACATAAATGTATAAACCTGTCTCTCTTTAACAAGGTTTATCATTTTCAGAAGAGGAACAAGGTTTTTTTTCTCATTGTGCAGCCTTGCCTCATGTTACATGTGTTCTCAAGAAAACAGCTAAAGGAAAATTGGGTTTCCTAGAGATGGATACACAATTCTGTGGAGTATTTTCTATTTCTTGAACACAATATTCATTTATATTAAACAACACTTGTAGATTACTAATATATTCCTTTTTTTTTTTTTTTTTTTTGAGACAGAGTCTCACTATGTCACCCTCGGTAGAGTGCTGTGGCGTTACAGCTCACAGCAATTTCAGACTCCCTGGCTTAAGTGATTCTCTTGTCTCGCCTCCTGAGTAACTAAGACTATAGTCGCCCGCCACAACACCCGACTATTTTTTTGTTGCAGTTGTCATTGTTGTTCAGCTGGTCCAGACCAGGTTCGAACCTGCCAGCAAACCTGCCAGTGTTGGTGTATGTAGCTGGCACTGTAACCACTCTTCAGGTGCAGAGCCTAATACTACATTCCAATGAGACAATCACTGGCCCCATTTACTTAGGTTGCTTTCTTCACCTTCCCCAGTCCTTAATTCTGCTTTTATAAAAAATGTGTGACTAGGGGGAAGGAGTTGAAATCAGGGGATCATAGATGACTAGACTGTGTACTGTCCTGACTCGGACCAGTCTTGTAAAAACCCTAGCATACCAAGTTAAGGTTCAGAAAGAAAATCCAAAAAGCTAAACTCTCCTACCATCCAACCAAGACTCGGGGGTTCCAGGCTCCAAAACTCATTTGTGCTGGGTTATTATAAACCTGGGTGAGAGAAGACAGACTCCAACATCCATCTGAGCAATGTCCATCCTGAGAGACAGGAGTACCCATGCCATGGCTGGTATCAGAAGATACAAAATAAACATCTCTCTACAACACAAGCTGCAGAAACAGTGTCAAAGGAGACTCTGACCTTCAGAACAGAGGGTAAGACAGAGGTTCTGAAGGAAGCAGGTCACTTGTACCTCATGGTCTAGACAAAGATTCTGGGAATGCTGTGAACTCCAATCCTAAGGAGGAGGCATTCACAACCAATCTTGTGACTCCTGATTCTCACTGTCTTTCTTAACTGGCCTATGTCCCAAGTAGTGTGGGGCATGGCAGGGGATATGTCCACATGTACCTCACATCTGTATTTTGGTTAATGATGAGGCTACTCCTTCCTGACACAGAACCCCCAAAGGGCTCAGAGCTTAGAGCAGAAACCCTAAGATAGCCCAGAGACTTCACACCCTGAGAAACAAATACCTCTCAGAGAACACAAATCTTAGGCAGAAACCCCCCACGTTGCTAAACATATCATATCCTAAACCAGTAGTTCTGAATCAGAGGCAATTTTGCCCTCCAAGGAACATCTGGCAATATTTGCAGACATTCTGGCTGTCACAACTGACAAACAGCATCCCTGGCACGCAGTGGGTCAAAGCCAGGGATGCTATTTGTGCGTGCCCTTTAGCCACAGAACCCCCCCACACACACCAGGAACATACCTGTGGTTAAACAAGTTGGGATTATTACTCATTGCAGGAGA
The DNA here is from genome assembly GCA_963574355.1 of Loris lydekkerianus. Classification (NCBI taxonomy): domain Eukaryota; kingdom Metazoa; phylum Chordata; class Mammalia; order Primates; family Lorisidae; genus Loris; species Loris lydekkerianus. Next base: position 10,972 of record CAUYPK010069385.1, on the reverse strand, counting down.
ATATACTCCATGGTTTGCCATGAGATATCTCCGTAAGAGAGTTTAGAAATAACCAATTACAGTATCAGGGCTTTGGTTGAGTAGTTTGGGGGAGGATCTAAGGAAGTGGGGGCTCATTCTAGATTGGATGCTATCAGAAAATGAGGGAAATTATATGACTAGGTATCTCAATAAACCTAATCTATAGGGAGGGCTGACTAAAGTGAGTCTGACACTATAACTGGTAAAAAAGCAGCAGTCTCTCATTTTAACCAAGAGAGGGGGATGTTTGGTATCTTATGGCGACATAGCGCCCTTACTTTTGGCTATGTTTAAACAACATTATAAAGTAACTTTGAGATCCTTCTGTAGTTCACAAGCACAATTTTCATGTTCATGTGTGAGATGTGCCTCCTTCAAATCTGGTTACAACATTGGCACATTATCCATATGACATAAAAATGTTTTAAAATTTAAAAAATAAAGTAGCTTTGCTTTATCTCATTTTATCATGGCCTCAGACCAACCTTATCTGTGGCTGGTGTTCTGTGAGATTTTGTCTGACAGGAGAAAAACACGGCCTATCTGTGGGTGCCAGGCCCACTTCTGGATGTCAGGAGCTACTCTCTTCTCCCCTGACCTCCACCTTCTTTTTTCTCTCATGCTAAACATATCTTATAGGTATAATTGCGTCCTCCCCCCAAATTCATATGTTGAAGTTCTAAGCTCCTGTACCTCAGAATATGACCATACTTGGAAATAGGGTTGTTGAAGAAGTAATTAGTTAAGTTAGAATCAGGTCTTGCTGTAGTAGGGTGGGCCCCTAATCCAATTTGGACGGAAACACATACAAGGAAACGCCAGATAAAGATGAAGGCAGAGATTTCAACCTGAAGGAATCAACCAAGTCAACACCTGTCAGACTTCCAACCTCCAGAACTATGAGACAATACATTTCTGTTGTTTACCCAGATTGTGGTACTTGTTATGACAGCAACTCTAGTAAACTAATGCAATACCCTGCAATGCATGTAACAGCCCACAATGACAAAGAATTTTCCAGTCCAAAATGTTAATAGTCCTGAGGTTTAGTAACCCTGCCCTAGATACAGAACCTTAATGTATTTACTGACCTCATAATCTCTAATAGAGGCCAATAAACACCAGCTGAAAGTACACCCAGCTTTAAACACAGTCCTCTCAAAGTGCTCAGAGACCTCACACCCTCAACACAGAAGCCCACATAGGCCAGAAAAGATAAGCCCTGAAAAGACCTCTAAAATAGTAGATCAAAGACATCATATTCTGGGGAGACAAAGATCACCAAGAAAACCTAGAATCTAAAAACAGAGACATCACATCATGGGAAACAAAACCCAAGAGACTTCTGAGTCTAAAGAGCTCAGATATTTTGCATCTTGGACAAAGATACCTAGTACTTGGACAGCAGCTCATGAACAACAGCATCGTTCGTTTCCTGGTTTTAAAAACTATGTTATGGTCATGTAAGTTGTTATCATTAGGAGAAGCTGGGTGAAGGGTATATAATAACTCTCTGTGCTATTTATGTTATCTTTTTCTAAGCCTAAAATTATTTTAAAAATTTTAAAAAGAAAAATGACCAAGGAACATAAAAGAGTTTATAAAACTTAAATACATCCTGCCATCAAATACATAAACAATGTTAAGCCCCCCAGCAGTCAGAGAAATGCCAGTGAAAGAAAAATGGAATTCGATTTTAAGAGAAGAAAAATCCTGCACATCCAAAGACAAAGCACAAAGACCTACAGACATCTCTAAGATCTAAACTCCTAAGACAGATTTCCAAATAGCAGAGAGGCTTCACAGCCTATTTAGAGATGTTATAATCTTAACTGAGATTCTGAACAAGTCAGAGATTTCACAAGCTGAACACAGTCCTTCAAATTGCACACAGAGTGTAACAACTACATTATGATGAAATGATTTGACTTGAGAACCACTTTCTTTCTATTTACCTTCACTCAGGCAAACAGCTCCCTGCCTGATGCTTAAAATACCACCATTAAAAGTGTACTCTTTTGAATTGTCTTGCCCTTCTCCAAAATTCTCCTTTTAATTTCCACAGGCCCCTCACCATCCCAGAGCATGAAAGCATGCTTCTTGTTAGTCCTTTATGGCCCTCTCCCTCACCCTACTTCTCTCTCTCTCCCTCCCTGCCTCCTGGTCAGGCCTGGTCCAGAAGGGGCAGGAAGCCTCCAAGTCATTTGGGGGGGGGGAGGAGGCCAGGAGGAGGATCAAGAAATTGCCTTGAACCTTATCTGCTATACACAGACCTACTGGTAGCTTAAAGCCAGTTGCCAGGGACCCTGGAGAGTTTTTCTTAGTGCTGTTGGGAACAGTGAGTGGGTCCTGAAATCAAAATAATGGGATGCAATAAGCATTGCTTAAAGAAAAAAAAGAGTAAGTAGAAGAGAATGGAAATGATTACCCGACACACTCTGTGCTAGCCCTTGAGTACAAGCCAATAATGCCAGCTTCTTTTACAGGTGCTCAAGTTGAAGTTCCTAAAGGGGATTCGAACCTACAGTCTCCAGAAGCCGAAGCCCTGCCTGGGCAACCCTGAACGCCAACCCAGGAGCTATAACGCCTGCGCAGAACGGGCAACCAATGGGAGCACAGAGCCGGAGGACCCAGCTCGCCGCCATCAAGTAATTCCGGAAAACCACGGTACCCTGGAAGAGCTTGTGTAGGAAATCTTGCAGTGACTAATCATAGCTCAGATCAGGACCTGATCCCGCCCTACTTAACTCATCCTTAGACCCAATCACCGTTTCGCAGCTTTCCACCCCACCCTATCCCCGCAGTCGATTCGAATCTGTAGCGTCAAAGCAGGCGGGACCAGAGATAAATTCATGGCGATGGCGGCGGCGGCGGCGGCGGCGGCGGCTTTCAGACAAGTGGAGAACTCTAGGCTGATAGTGGGGTCCGCCCGGGCCTGGAGTTAGTCAAACCTGGGCCATTCTGTCCTCTTTCTAGGGTACAGGCCGATGCACTCGCGGGATGAGACCTTTCCTGTCACTACAGACACAGTGGTATCCTCCAAACCACATGATCCTCCCCTGTGGTACCTCCCCGAGTGAACTGTTCCATCTACACGTCACGCAATTATCCAGAGCTACACTGTCTCATCTTTAACTCTTTATTCCCGCCCCTCATGTTCTTTTGTGTGCTACCTAGGAAGGACTCTTTCAGGACAACGTCGCGTAAATCAATCTTCCGTTTATCCCAACACAACTGGATAAACTCTTACTCTCTTCCTTCCCCCCACGTTCCAGAACTTTTCCCATCCTCCACACGTCCGGCAATGGACCGTCCCAGCCCTTACCCAAACGATTTCGCTGAGAGCAAAGACCCAAGCATGTAACCCCTTACTGTGGAGCCCCAGCCCGTAAACGGGCAATTATTGCCCTGCGGCCACTGATGGAAGTGTGCATTTGTACTGCAATAATTATCAAAATAAAGAATAGAGACACACACACACACACTGGAATGTCAGCACCACTAGGGTAGCAATACGTGGATTTCTGGTTCCCTGGTGCCTCCTCAGTGCCTAAAACTGCCCGGCAGGCAGTAGGTGCTCAAAGGGGGTTTGTTGAATACGACTCCTTAGGTCTGACAATTCCACTTCTAAGTATTTGTCTAAGGAAATACACACACACACACACACACACACACACACACGTGCGCACCCGCAGGTCTGTGTGCACAAAAATGAGAGGAGCAAAGAACTAGAGGGAAGGCAAATAAATAAAGATATACCATGGAGTACCAGTTAGCTGTAAAACAGAGTGAGACCTCATTACTGGAAACAAACTCCAGATGGCTCAGAGACTTCACATCATTGGACATAGCAAAAAGAGTTCAGAGATCTCACACCACGGGACACAGAGCTCCAAATAGTTCAGAAATCTCACACTGTGAATACAGACCATAAAACATCCCAGATACCTCAAACTCTGGCTAAAGACTGGCAAAAATCTCAGAGAACTCACATAATGGAACATAGATTCCCAGTTATTTCATAGACCTCATCCTCTGGTCACAAACTCCTACTAACATCTTCAGAGATCTCTCATAGTCTGGGACAAAGAGTCCAGTTCACCTCAGTGACCTCCCACATTGAGATACAAATCCCAAACAGCTCATGTAACTCACATCCTAGACACAGACTCCAAAACAGCTCAGAAACCTTGCCACCTAGCATGTAGATCAGTGGTTCTCAACCCATGGGGTTGCAATCCACAGGAACCATATTTAACGGTCGCAGCATTAGGAAGGTTGAGAACCACTAATGTAGATAAATAGTATGGGCAAAAACCATATATACTTGACAAATACCACAAAACAGTTAATAGGCCTAAACACAAACAAAATGAAGGTGACACACCCATATTGGCTAGAAGGACCACCTGAAGAACATGATGTTAATGGAGGAAAAGCAAGTGGGGAAAAAATGCTCAAAATACTCATAGCGTTAGAACAGACAAGCCCTGCGAAGTATTGAGATCTTGCACTCAGACAGCTCCGAGAGGCCAGACTTTGTGACACAAGTCATAAACACTTCTACAACACCCTCAGGAACACAGCCATTCGAAAACTCAGAAACCTTACATCCTGGAAGAAAGGTTTCAAAACAGCTCAGAGACTTAACACTCTGTTAACAAAGGCTCCCAAACATCTCAGACACCCCAAAACCTGTGACAGTGTTCTTGACAACATAGAGACCACATATCTTAGACAGAGACCTCAAAACATTTCGAAGACCTCACAAGCTGGCACAAAGACCCATAAATAGATCAAAGACTTCAGACCCTAGAAATGAACCCCAAATAGCCCACGAGACTCCATACTCAGGAACACAGGCATTCTAAAATGTAGACACCTCACACCTTGGTAAAGAGATACTGATACAGCTCCTTGACCTTGCTACCTGGAAATATATCCCTCATAGAGATACTTCACTCTCTGGAACTGAGATAACTAAAAAAATAAGAAATCTCATGCCTAGAAGCAGTACCAGAATTACTCAAAAACCTCAGTCCTCATAACCTGGACACCGTCGCCAGTTAACCAAAGAGTTCAGACACCTCATACCTTAGACACAGACTACAGAACCATTCAGAAACCTCCTACCATGATAACAGATTCCTAAAAGGTTTCTAAATAGCTCAAAAATTTCACAGAAACAAATTAGCAAAGAAAACTCCAATTTGAGACACAAACCCAAACAAACTCTGAGACCTGATACCCTAGGAATAGACCACTAAGAGGTCTATTGAAGAAAAAAATACCTCACACCTTGGAACAGATGACACAAGGATTTCATGGCATGGAACACAGATCCTGAGAGAACTCAGACAATTAATACCCTTTAGACAGCTCAGATTCCCAAACAGCTAAGAGACCTCATTCCCTGCACACAGACTCAAAAACAATAATCGTCATACCAGAAACAAACATAACCCAGAAAAACTCAGAGATTCACATGTTAGGACACAGGTGCAGAACCACCTCAGAGATTTGCACTGAAGAACACAGACTCCAGGAGTGTTGTGAGTTCTTTCACCCAAGGAATAATAATTCAAACAGCTCACAAAACTTGCACCTAGCCACAGAGACCCCTCCCCCTCCAGATACCTCAGAAATATCACACTGAAGCACACCCCCAAACTGAACAGAGACCTCATTGTCTGGGACAAAATCTCACACACAGTTCAAAAACTTCAAACTCTTTTTTTGAGACAGAGTCTCACTATGTCATCCTCAGTAGAGTGCTCTAGCATCACAGCTCACAGCAACCTCAAACTCCTGGGCTTAAGCAATTCTCTTGCCTCAGCCTCCCAAGTAGCTGGCACTACAGACACCTGCCACAACACCAGGCTATTTTTATGTTGCAGTTGTCATTTTTGTTTAGCTGGCCCAGCCTGGGTTCGAACCCACCAGCTCCAGTGTATGTAGCCAGCGCCCTACTCACTAAGCTATGAGCGCTGAGCCCTCAAACTCTTTTTGTGAGACAGAGTCTAATTCTGTTGCCCAGGCTAGAGTGCTGTGACATCAACCAAGCCCAGCAAAAAAATCTCAAATTCTTGAAAAACAATGCAAAACATTCCAGAGATTACATGCCCTGGACATACATCCCCAAAGAGCTCAGACACCACACACCGGGTACAGACCCACTAAGGCACAGATCCAATAATTCTATGGCCTCACAGCCTGATACACACATTCCTTCAAATGTTGGAGACTCCAACCCTGGGAAACAGAATTCAAACACTTCTGTGATCTCATTCATTGAGACAGAAACCATAAGGCATCTCAGAGACTTCATGCCCTGGTCCCCGACTTCCACAGTTGAGAGACTTCACACCCCACCAACAGATCCCCAAGGAGCTCAGAAACCTTACACTCTGGCACACAGATCCACAAACATCTCAGGGACCTCACATCATGATATGGACCCCCAGATAGTCCAGAGGCCTCAAATCCTATGACACAGTCAAAGTAACTCATACACTGGACACAGCTCCAAATTAAACAGACACATAAGCCCTGGAATTAAGACCTTCCAGAAAGAACAGAGACATCAGCTGGTCTTGGTGGCTCACACCTGTAATCCTAGAACTCAGAACTCTGGGAGGCCAAGACAGGTGGATTTCCTGAGCTCACAAGTTCAAGACCAGCCTGAGTAAGAGCAAGACCTCATCTCTACTAAAAATAGAAAAACTAGCTGGGGGTTGTGGCAGGCACTTGTAGTCCCAGCTACTCCGGAGGCTGAGGCATGAGGATTGTTTGAGGCCAAGAGTTTGAGGTTGCTGTGAGCTATGAGGCCACAGCATTCTACCCAGAGCCACAGAGTAAGAATCTGTCTCAAAAAAAAAGGGGGGAGGGATGGTGCCTGTGGCTCAGTGGGTAGGGCACTGGCCCCAAAGGTGGCGGGTTCAAACCCAGCCCTGGCCAGCTGGGCATTGGGGCAGGCGCCTGTAGTCCCAGCTACTCAGGAGGCTGAGGCAAGAGGTTGCTGTGAGCTGTGATGCCATAGCACTCTACTGAGGGCGATAAAGTGAGACTCTGTCTCTACAAAAAAAAAAAGAAAAAGAAATAAAGGAAAGAATAGCTACATCATGCCTGCAAACATACCCCAAATGCTTCAGGGACCTCACATTTTGCAACACAGATGCCAAAAGAGTTCTGGGAATTTATATCCTAAGATTCAGACACCAAAAATCATCTCAGGGACCTCACACCCAAGTACACAAACAACAAATGCCTTAGAGATTGCATTCCTTTTATATACAGACTTCAGTTACTGGGGCTTTAGTAAGTTAGAGACATCACACCCTGGTGATGAGACCCCCTAAAAGGAACAGAGATGTCACTGGAAATACATCCCAAGCAACCCAGGGTCCTCATGTCATAGGACACAGAAACCCAAGGTTCTCAGAAACTTCACCCATTGAACATATACACGCACACAGTACCAAAAAGTCTATACACATTTTAAGAAAAGAAAAGAAAAAAAAAACTGTATTAGAATTGTAATACTCAAGTCACATTTGACTTCTGCAATTACAAGAAATGCTCAAATGTGACTCCTATTCATACTGAGTATTACAATTTTACATTTTTGGTACCCTCTGTATTTCAGAGTTCTCAAACTCTTTATCACAGGTACCCAAATATCTAAAAGAAGTCCTAATTCAGATAAAAAGCTCCCCCAAAACTGAGAGACCACATTTTCTGGGAATGATCTTCAAACAACATAAGGATCTCCCACCAAGAACCACAATACTCAACACAACGGGAGAGATGACAATATGAGATACACAGCATCCTTCCCAAATGAGCACAAGCCCCTAAACTATAAAGAATTCACACCATGCTCTGCACAAAATACCAAAGTACAGAATACCAAAATACCCCCTAGTGCCAGACAAGGTGGAGTACTCCCACTTGAGCCTGTCTATCCTCCTCATTACAATTAAAAACTCTGGGAAAAAATTATAAAAGCAACTACTTCTGGGAACTCACTGTATTATCTCTAACTTTTCTGTTGATCTAAAAGTTGTTGTAAAATAAACAGTTGTTTTTTTTTTTTTTTTTTTAAGAAAAGCAATACCAGAGGAATCTGAAAATTTAACAAAAATAGGTGATTTAGGAAGAGGTATTAAAACTCGAGGAAGCAACCTGTATGGGGGTGAGTCTCCCTGTTTTGTTTTCTCTTTTTTCTCATGGCTTAAATAAGATGGGCCCCAGTTGTGAAGCCATGCAATGGCAGTGTGGGAGGCTAAAATTTTGGTAGAAACTTCTGGCCAGTGAAACTTTGGAGAAGGGGCTCCTACATTATAAAAAGTGTGGGGTAGGATCTTTAGGGATTTTATTCTTTTTCTTTCTGGGATTTGATGTAATGGTGGCCCCAGTTCAGAACTGTATGGCAGCAGTATGGCTAGCAAAATTTCCAAAGGAAATAACATCATTCCAGCCAGAGAACCAGGAAAACAGGACCCTGAAGGCTATAGGATGTAGAAGGGAATTCTATAGAAGAGAGAGCTGGTGAAAGGGATATCCCAATTTTGCACATGAACTGACACAGTCTCAAACTCACTCCTGAGCAGTACATGCACCGACAGATCCAAAAAAGCATAACATCAGCTTAGAAACAGAACTGGCACTGGAACTACAGAAGGTGAGACAAAACTTGTGATTTTGAACCTATGCAAGTTATTGCTTGTAAAAACAAAGAAATCATTATTTTCAGAGGATTAAACAAGACCTACAGTCTAAACAATACATATTCAGAATGTCTAAGATCTCACCTAAAGTTATTATTATACATTCAAAGAACCATGAAAATGCAACCAACTTTCAAGAGAAAAGACAACAGATACCAATATGAAATAACCCGAATGCTAGAATTTTCAGAAAGAGACTTTTAAAAAAGCTATGCCAACCATGTACCATGAAATAAAGCTAAACATGCTTGAAATGAATGGTAAGATAGACATTCTCAGCAGAGATATATACAGAGTGGCCATAAAGTTCTTGTGTAAATTAAATTGCACATGAACTTTGTGGCCACTCTGTATAAAAATCCATAGAGTTTTAAATACTCTATAGAGAACATAAAACCTATAAAAAGGAAAAATTATGGATTTTAGAATTGAAAAATATAACATTTGAAATTAAAAATTTATCTGACTGGGATTAATAGCAAAATGGATAGACTGACAGAGGAAGGGATCAGTGAACTTGAAGATAGATCAGTAGAAATTATCTAATTTAAAGAACAAGCAGAAAAATATAGAAAAATATGAGCAGAAACCTCAGGGATTTATGGGAAAATATCAAAAGGTCTAATATTCATGCCATTAGAGTCTCAGAAAGAGAGAAGAATGAAATTGGTGTAGAATAAAAAGTGAATAAATAGGAGGTTGCTGTGAGCTGTGAAGCCACGGCACTCTACCCAAGGTAACAGCTTTAGGCTCTGTCTCAAAAAAAAAAAAAAAAAAAAAGTGAATAAATAATGGACCAAAACTCCCAAACTTGGGTGATACAAATTAACAGGCTCAAGAAGAGTACCCAAACCAACAACAGCAGAATACGAATTTTTCTTAAACATTGACCAAAATAGACCACACTCTAAGCCATGAAACCTTGACAACTTGAAAATAATTTAAATCACAGAAATATATTCTCTGACATTACAGAATTAAACTATAAATCAGTAACAGAAATATATCTGAAAAATCCCAAATATTTTGGAAATTAAACAACACATTTCTGGCTGGAGCAGTGGCTCACACCTGTAATACTAGCATTACAGGTGAAAGGAGGTGAAAACCAGAGGATCACTCAAGGTGAGAAGTTTGAGACCAGCCTGAGCAAGAGTGAGACCCCCCACCTCTACCAAAAATAGAAAATACTAACCAGGAGTGGTAGTGTGTGCCTGTAGTCCCAGCTACATGGAGGCTGAGGCAAGAGAATCACTTGATCCTAAGAGTTTGAAGTTGCTGTGAGCTGTGATGACACCACTACACTCTAGCCAGGGCAACAGAGAATTCAAACTCTGTCTCAAAAAAACCCAAACAAACAGGCTCAGTACCCATAGTACAGTGGTTATGGCACCAGCCACATACATGGAGGATGGCAGGTTTGAACCGGGCCTTGGGCCAGCTAAAACAAATAATGACAACTGCAACAAAAAATAGCTGGGTGTTGTGGCGGGCACCTGTAGTCCCAGCTACTTGGGAAGCTGAGGCAAGAGAATCTCTTAAGCCCAAGAGTTGGAGGTTGCTGTGAGCTGTGATGTCACAGCACTCTACCAAGGGTGACATAGTGAGACTCTGTCTCAAAAACAAACAAAAGCTCAACACACTTCTAACTAACCCCCAAGCCAAAGAGGAAATTACAGACTACAAACTAAGCAAGAGTGAGACCCCATCCCTACCAAAAATAGAAAATATTAACCCGGAGTGGTAGTGTGTGCCTGTAGTCCCAGCTACATGGAGGCTGAGGCAGGAGGGTCGCTTGAGCCCAGGAGTTTGGGGTTGCTATGAACTGTGATGAGGCCACTGCACTCCAGCCAGGGCAACAATAAAATTCAAACTTTATCTCAAAAAAACCCCAAACAAACAAACAAAAGCCCAACACACTTCTAACTAACCCACAAACCAAAGAGGAAACTACAAACTATTATGAATTGAATAAAAATGCAAAGACAAATCAAAATATATGAGATGCAGCCCTGCCATGTGCCTGAGGCCTAGTGCAACTTCCCGAGCCTGACTAGAAGCAGATCCATCGAGCTACTTCAGCGTAGCAACGACTCAGCAAGGCCCGGCCTGAAACTGCCTCTACCTAGTTACAGCCAATGTGGTACCATGCCACTGGCCCGACCCTGTCACTCACCTCTTCCCCCGCCTTCTTTCCCTGCCCCTTCTCCACAATAAAAAAA